>CM076569.1:975008228-975144223 GCA_034641835.2 Pinus albicaulis
TCAATTGGTGGTGAAATTTATACCATACCTTGGCATACCTATAATAAAATAATCATAAGATCCACTTAATAGGCCGTACATTATCAATATCATAGTTTACACACAAGCATTATGGGTTAATTCTATCCTTAGGCCTATGTTCATCATGGTTGTGGGTAACCCACAAACTCATGATTATGGGTCGACCACACAAAACCATTCTCCAATCTTGTCATCATCAACTTGGTTTTGGATCATCCACAAACCCATGATTATGGGTCAACCACACAATGCCCTTGTCTTCCTTGGCACTTGGCACATTTGGTTATGGGTCATCCACAAATCCATGGTTATGGGCCAACCACACAAAACACTTATCTTCATTAAAACATGGCAAATTTGGTTATATGTCATCCAGAAACTAGTAGATATGGCTCAACCATAAAATACCCTTGTCTTCAACAACAGTTGGTTTTGGGTCATCCATAAAGCGATGGCTAGGGGTTAACAACATAAAACTCTTCTCTTCATTTTCTCATATTCAATAGAAGTTTATAAGGAGGAAACTTGATGTAATGGGGATAATTTCTTCTTAAAGGGGGTGGGGGGGGATTGATCCGAATGTAAAGTTGTATCCACCCATGGTATTGAATGATGTAACTTAAGAAGGAACTAAAAATACTATAAATAATAGATATCACCTTTCAAAAGGAGAGATTCATCCACCATGATGTAGGTTGAAAGGTTTTCCTCATTTAATAAAGAGTTGTCTTTCTTTTCATACTGTGATGTATTCAGTGTGTGTGCTTTTTAATCAATCGTATTTTTTAGAATAGTTTCAAGAAATATTTTGTTCTTTCTCTCCTCTCTCTCGACATTCAAGCCTCTCGAATCTTAGCCCCCAAGTTCTGGATCATGGAGACTCAACCATCCATGGAAACTAAAAATAAGGAATAAGCTTCTAACAATAAAGAAGCTCTTGATGTTGAATATATTTAGGAAAATACGGAAATTCCAAAACCAACACTAAGAAGATATACACAAGACATAAATCCTTCTGAACGGTATACTGATTTTATTTCATCTATTATTTTGATCACTAATGATGGGGAACCTTATTGTTATCGAGAAAGAATAGGTGATATTTATAATGTTAAATGGAAGATGCCAATGGAAGAGGAGATGAATACCTTGGAAAAAAATAAAATATCATACCTCGTAGAAATTTATATATATAGAAAAATGATTTGGTGTAACCAAGTCTACAAATTGAAGAAAAGTGTTGATGGTAAATTTGAAATGTATAGGGTTAGGTTGGTTGCAAAGGTGTGCTAGCAAATGGAAGGTATCGATTTCAATCAAATATTTTTTCCTTTTTATAAGATTATATTTTTTTGTATTGTAATGACGTTGGTGGCTTTACTTCATTTAGAGTTAGAGAAATTAGATGTTAAAACACCATTTTTTTACATGAAGCTTTGGATGAAGAGATACATATAGAACAACCATGATATGAATTGGATCATTATATTATATTCTATTCATCTCAATGTTTTTTAGAGGGGAAAAAGTGGAAGAATAAGTTAACAAGACCATTTTTACCAGCGGGACCCAGTTTGGAAAATTGGGGTCTCAAACCTTTTGAGAGTATTTTAAGGCATTAAACACGAATTCTGAGGGTAATTTTTTCATTCTTTAATATGTCACCTTTATTTCCTATTTTACACACAAAAACGTTTCAACAACTCGAGAGTTGTCTCAATCGATGTCCATATGCAAAATGTGTGCCACTCAAAAGTTGACCTTTCTATTTTGATCACTATAATTAGATAGGATGTCATTTCAACCTCCATTGTTCATTGAAAATGGGTTAGATATGTGATAATGATGACTAATAAATTAGAAAATTTCATATTTTAACTCTAGTTAACAAGTGAAGGAGTCAAATCTAACGATTTTTAGGTTATCAGGCTATGTCATAACCGAGCCAGTAGGAGGAAATGGAGTTCCATTCTTTTCAAGTGAATTTTTTTCCACAAATAAAAAAAGTGGCTGAGATGGATAAAACAAGCGCACATAGAGATGATTTGTACACTATAGTGGCCCACAAGCCACAAAGCTTAGTTATTTGTACTTTGTACTTGTAGATTGCTTTTCTCTTTTTCTCTTAGGTCCCTCTGCTCCGGGTTTCCTCTTGAATGGGTTTCCTAGGATATATCTTGTGGCAATTGTGTTTTGTGAGTCTTTTTTTTTCTCTATTTTTTTCAAAATTATAGATTGCGTGCATACACAATAAAAAATAATTTATAGATCGAAAAATCAAAAGAGAAATAAACCCTTGTAGTGTACATTTCAAAATTTTAAGTAAATTTCATCAAATTTGTTGTGATGAGATATCTAGTGCAATATCCATGATAATTTGTAGAAAAAAACAAAAGGATTTTTTCATCATCACAAAAGAAGGTTAGTTTGTAAGCTTAAGAAATTATTGTGCAACTTGAAGCATTCTGCCAAACACTGGTACATGAAGTTTGATTCGTTCAATATGAGCTAGAATTATACTATAAGTGAGTATGAACATTGTGTTTACCTCAAAAGTTCGAATTATGTATTCATTATCGTAGTGCTATATGTTGGCATACGCTTGTTGCCAGAAAAAGCATTGATGGGATCGGTAAGTCGAAGGTTCAATAACTAATACCTTTGATATGAAGGATATAGGAACAAAAAAACAAATCTTGGGCATAGAGATATATGGAGATAAGAAAAATGGCAATTTAAAGTTTTCACGACACAAGTATATGAATAAAATACTTGTGAAATTTGGTATGAATAGTATGAAACCTATAAATATCCATTCAAATTCCCATTTTAAACTTTCCTTAGGTTTATGTCCTAGTATATGTCTCGTGTGCCGTATGCTGATGTAGTAGGAAGGTTGATGTATGTGCTGGTATGTATTAGATCATATATATTATATTTCATATGCAGTGGGTGTGGTTAGTAGGTACATATAAAATCCAAGAAGACAGCATTGAATTGCAGTGAAATGGGTTCTTCGATATCTTAGAGCATAAGCGATTATGACATTACCTTTAACATTTGTAGTATTTTTTCTTGGGGTTATGTTGATTCATATTTTGTAGGTGATTTGGATACGAGGAGATTTACTTTAAGTTATGTCTTTACTCTTGTATGAGGATCTATTAATTGGATATCAAAGTTTTAAGAAACAATTTTTTTATCCATTACTGAGGCATAATATATCATTGTCTCAAATACCTACAAGGAGGAAACTTGGTTAAATGGTCTTTTGGGTGAGCTTGAAAGAACGAAGGACGATGTGACTGTATTTTGTAATAGTCGAAGTGATATCCATTTGGATACCAATATAAATTATCATAGTAAGACTAAGCATATGATATTAACTACCATTTTGTAAGAAATGTTACTGATGGAGATGGAGTAGATCTTAAAAATGTCCACACTCGAGAAAATTATGCAAACATATTTATGAAACTAGTACTGTTTAAGAAGCTATGGTGTTGTTTAGCATCTCTTAGCTTATAGATGGAGTGATGAATGTGCATGGGAAAGACATAAGGTAATTTTGTCAAGGTGGATATTGTTACAATCCATGGATATTGTTATAATATGTAATAACTATTAACCAAATCCATGTATTGTAAAAACATAAATTCACTTCATGTAAATATTTGGTAGTTTGTATAAAGATATTGGTTTACAAAATAAGTGGTATTTTGTATAACTAATGTAATGAGTAATGATTCCAACTCATATACATATATATATATATATAGAGAGAGAAATGGAAATTAGTTATAAGTTTGTTTTTCATCTTATTTGGATTTAACTAACTAAATAAACTTGTATTGTATAAATGATCCATGCTAATTTTATAACATTATTTTTATTTATTTAATTTTCCCTAGCTCAATAATATATGTATATATATTTTAAATAAAATTTAATTTTATTATATCTAAATAGAAAGTTAGATTATGTTAGATAATATAAACATAAAATATGACCCTTTTTAATACAATTAACAATTAAATATTTTTAAATATTGTATCAAGGTTTCGTTCTTTTAAAATTGGTTTTCATATTAATTCTATTAAATTACAATAACCTCCCTTATCTTTCATTAAATCTAAAGAAAATCGACTATTTATTTCTAACATTCCAAACATCCCACCCAGGATTATGGAAAATTAAACTACCCTCAACTGTTCAAATAATTTTGTGTACATTCTGTTATTTTTTTGAAATTTCAGCGAAACCAAATATTCACCCTTTATCATACATCATTTAGATTAGATACTCCATTGTTGAAATTAGATGCTCTGATACTTTCAGTCATTGCATTTTAATACTTTGAAACTTAATACTCCAAATTTCCAAGGGGGCTACACTCACAAAGAAATTCAGCAAATGAACCGTGGTAGTAAACCACATTGTAAGTTATGTCATTATTGAGTATTTGAAACGACAAACTGACTAATAAAGTGGACTAACGTTGAGTATTAAAAATTTATTTCTTTTCTTTTCATATTAAACATTTTTATTCGACGTGTCTGGTTTTCTTACTCTGCTTCCATCATCGACTCTGCTTTCAGTGACTATTGCCATCGTAGGTTTCAGAACAAGATGGAAATACAACAATTTGCCATGCGCATCTATGCTTTCCACATTGCCTTGTTTCTATACCCATTGTCAACCATCTCCAACTCATCAATATTTGGAGATAAGAGAGTGTCACTTTCATTCAATCTGAATCATATGTTAGATACCTGGACACCCTCCAACCACACCACCCACTGCTCATGGATTGGCATCCATTGTGACCTTATGGATCTGTTGAAGTATCGGAGGGAAACAACTCAAATTCGATTTTTTTTCATGCCATCCATCTTTAAATTCAACATTCAAAACTCTACAAGTTAAAAGTTTTGGCTCAAAGTTGTAGCTTGTGTTTTTCATTCAACATTCGAGGTTCACACACCATGCAATCCAGTTTTAAACTTTGCAATGACCGTGCCATTAAACCAACTCACCAACCAGCATTTAAATCTGGCGTGTCGCTTGAATTTTTGAATATTCCAGGTCAACACCAGTAGCCAATCATATTTTATCGTGCAAGTTTTAGGATGACGTCACGGAGGAGATTTGGTATGCAATACTTTTATGCATACGAGTGTCGTTTTTTGTTTGGAGTCCGGGGGTCCCACCGCCGACCAATCATAAAGCGATCATGCAGGTTTGTACCCTGATGATGTTAGGGAAATTTGGTATGCAATATTTAATTGCAATGGAGTTTAATTTTGTTTTTTGAAGTCCTCGATAAAGGTTAATGACTTAGGCTTAATGGCTTATGTTTTATTAAAAACTTTGGCTTGGTTTTAGTCTTTTTTAAAAAGGTTAGAGTTATTATATATATATATATATATATATATATATATATATATATATATTAAAGTACATTGTAATAACAAAAATGAAAAGGCCAGAAGGAATATACATAACACTGTGTATTGTTTTTAAAAAAAAGGATAGAGTGTTGAAAAAGCAGTGTGTGGACTGTGCATTGAGAAAAAAGGGACAGAGTATTATATGAAGAGAGTGTTGCTGTATATTTTTTTTTGGTGAGATAGAGTGTGAAACTCTGTATTAAAAAAAACAGAGAGCAAATTTTGCAAAGCACAGTGTGTGCATTTTGAAAAAGACAAAGAGCAGTTTTTGCACTGTGTGGGTAGTAGTTGAAGTTTTTTTGTTGTAAACCAGAACAGCAGTTCTGAGGGACTTTTTAATACTTCTTAAAGCTTAATGAAATAGTTTCTTGTGTGCCATCTCTATCCAAAATTTTTTAATTGAATATCTGTGTTGAATTTGGGGACATTTTATTCCTTTATATGTGTTTTGGAATACTTAGAAATTCCAACATGGTATCGGAGCTAGTCCAGGCTCTTTTAAGTTGTCAAAGAAGCTAAAGGAAGGAGTTGTTGAAGTAGTTCTCCAGCAGTGTGAAGGCTCAACAAATTCCAGGTATTTTACAGAAACATAGTTTTTTTTGTGTGATTAAAAATTGTAGTCTAGAGAAGTCTTTTTGAAGACATAATTTATCTCTTAAGCAGAGAGACAGTTTGTTAAAAAACACAATCAAGTTTAGAGCATTGTTTAATGTGCTAGCCATGGCAGGAGCTAGCACAAGCATGAGTATTGGAAATACTCAACTCCCACAGTTTAATGGGAAGAACTATGACTATTGGGCAATCACCATGAGAGCCCTGATTGCCTCTAAAGACTTATGGGAGTTTGTTGAAGATGGTTTTGAAGAACCAGCAGATGAAAATGCTTGTAATGCCTTGACACAAGTAGAGAACAATTTGTTGAAGAGCATTAGGAAGAAGGAATCAAAAGCCCTCTTCTATCTCTATCAAAAAGTGCATGAAAGTGTGTTTCCAAGGATAGCAGCAGCTAAGAGGTCCAAGGATGCATGGGATACCCTCCAGACTGCCTATCAAGGTATGGAGAAGGTGAAGACAACAAAACTACAATTTTTGAGGAGAGACTTTGAAACTCTCTGTATGAAAGAGTCTGATAACAAAGACTCATTCTTCACACATGTGCTTGGGTTGGTTACCTAGATAAGGTCCCATGGAGAGACACTTGAAGAAATAAGGATAGTGGAGAAAGCGTTGAGGAACTTACCCTCAAGGTTTGATGTGATAGTCACAACCATTGAAGACACAAAGGATCTCTCAAAGTTTACTGTTGATGAGCTTCATGCATCATTGATGACTCATGAACAAAGATTGGGAAGAACAAAAAACTCATCTTTGGAGCATGCCTTCAAGACCCAAATGTCCTTCGGAAGAGGAAGAGGTCAAGGTAGAGGAAAATATAGAGGAAAAGGAAGAGGCAGAAGCCAAAATAGAGGAGGAAGAAACAACCCTACAAATACTCATGGAAGGGGTAGCAATCAAAATCAGAACCCTACAAATACTCATGGAAGGGGTAGCAATCAAAATCAGAACCATGTTGGCAATATGATGCAATGTGTTGTCCTTCGGTGGAAACACTTGATGACGTTGACAATGGAAAGGGAAACCTACTTGATGAGTTGCCTATGATAAGCAACCTATGTGCTAAAGGTGTAAGAATGATGTATCTACAGATCAGTTCAGATGTGACAGAGAAAACATTTCCAGTAAGTGCCAGAAAAATGATAAATATAATATGTCACAATGTATATGCTACTTTTGTGAAGGCAACCCGCGTATATACTCTACTTTTGTGAAGGGAACCCGCGTATACATTCAGGGTTAGCATATATGCAATTTTTATGAGGCGAAGTTGCGTATACACGCGGATACACACGCTCAAAGTCGTGTATGCCTTTTGCGCTCTAAAAACTATGATACCTAGGGGCATTACCATGGTATTGGCCCACTGTATTGAGCGCTGGATTATCTATTTGATCCCGTCCAGGAATACCATCGAAAGTTGTGTGGTTTTGACTCATGGTATTGATAAAGGCTAAATCTATATAAGGAGAAGAAGATCATTGTGCAAGGGTGTGCATGAGTAAGGGTTGTTGATGAATAAATATCTCTAAGGATTATATGCATGAATGAACTCTGTTCTTAATTGATAGATCTGAATCTTTGATGCACCCATGGATCTGAGGATGGTTCAAGATCTCTAGATCTTATGATGATGATAAATCTCTAGGATGATCTGCAGCAGAAGAAATGGTGAAGATCTGGTGCAAAGTCTGCTGAAGATAATGAAGAATTTTGGGTAAGTTTATAGATCTGATCTGTTTTGTAAAGTTTTCCATTTACATATCTATACGCTAGTTTTTCTCTGCAAAAGCGCATGTATATGCGGTCTCTATTAATGAAAGGCGCGTATAGGGTTTTCTGAAGAATAAAATACACAGAAGTATACGTAGGTTGGTGTGCAGGAAAGCGCATATGTACGCGGATTCAGTAAAGAAAAGTAGCATATGATATTTGATTCAATGAATGTTCAGGGTTGAGTTTACATCTACATATCTATTCCAAAGTCTGGGTTATCTCTGATATTCTGGTTACAGTGGTCACACTATTTTGTTTGAAGTATTGGGCAAAGTATGTTTATTGATAAGTGAAGGGTTGTGTTGAAGCTGTTTGATCCAGTATGAAAATTGATGAAATGTGGTCTGCAGTGGATCTAAGGGTTGAAGCCTTCAGTATGAAAGTAGAAGCTTTCTTCCAGTAGACGTTGGTGCTAATATCAGGGGGTAGTAGCTCCCTTCCAGGAGAGGCTGGTAAACGAGAGCAGGGGGTTGTAGCTCCCTTCCAGGAGAGGCTGGTAAACGAGAGAAGGTTGTAGCCTTCTGTAGGTGGGTGCCTGCGTGCTGGTATGAGTCTGCGCCAATACATGGTTGTAATATGTTTTCTTTATAATAAATATTGAAGACTGAGATGACGGTAGCGGTGGTTTTCTCCCGACTTGGGTTTCCACCTTAAATCATGGTGTTCATGTGTGTTGCTTATGTGTGATGGTTTATTCTGTTTTTACTGCACATGCTTACTTCTTAACATCTGATGAATAAATAATGCAATGATTTAAGAATAAAATACATAATAAGAGCTCTAAGCATACGCGATTTTCCTTAAGGATATCCACGTATATACGCTAGTTTTGTTCTGTAAAGTAGCATATGGGTTTTGAGAAAAGAAAAGTAAAAATTTTATCAGTTAGCTCTAAATATTGATTCACCCCCCGCCCTCTCATTAATTTTCCCAACAATTGGTATCAGAGCAGGTCCTTCTGAAAAAGCTTAGCCGCTAGAAGGAAGATCAAGCAAGATGAGCAATCAAGATGGAACAACATCTATCAAGCCTCCGCTCTTTAATGGAAGCAATTTAATCTTCTGGAAAATAATGATGATATCCTATCTTTAGTCTATGGGAGCAGATGTATGGGCCATTGTTGAACGAGGATATAAATATCCAGCTGCAGTACCAACAGATCCAACTTAAAAGAAGAATTATGAAACAAATTCAAAGGCATTCAATGCTCTAATGGGAAGTCTAACTGATTCTGAATTTGTCAAAGTTATGCAGCTGAATACAATGAGAAACTAGCGTATATATGTGGATATCCTTTATAGAACTCGCGTATGTCCAAAGATCTAATTATGTGTTTTGAATCTTAACTCAGATCATTGCATTATTCATTCATCAGATATTTTAGAAATAGTAAAAAGGTGTAGACAGAACAGAATAATCATCACACATATGCAACACACATGAACACCAGGATTTTTAGGTGGAAACCCAATTCGGGAGAAAACCACCGCTGCCGTTGTTTCAACCTTCAAAATTTATTATTAAGAAAACTTCTTACAATCATGTACTGGTGCAGACTCAAACCAGCACGCAGGCACCCACCTGCAGAAGGCTACAACCTTCTCTCGTTTACTAGCCTATCCTGGAAGGGAGCTACAACCACACCTTGTTTACCGGCCTCTCTGGAAGGGAGCTACTACCCCCGATATTAGTACCCTGGCTTCTACTGGCAGAAAGCTTCCACTTTCATATTGAAGGCTTCAACCCTCAGATCCACTGCAGACCACGTTTCATCGATTTTCAAACTGGATCAAACAGCTTCAACACAACCCTTCTCTTATAAACACACTTTGCCCAATACTTTAAACAGAAGAGTGAGACCACTGTAACCAGAATATCAGAGATAACCAAAACTTCAGAATAGATATGCAGAAACACATTCAACCTTGAGCAACCATTAGTTCAGAAATCATACACGCTTTTATTTAATCAGACCCGCGTATATACGCTCTTTTCATAAGACGAACCCGCGTATACTTCAGTACATTTTCCAAAGAAAACCCTAACTGCGCATACGCGCTTTTCTTTCCACATACCCGCGTATACACGCGCTTTTCATGAAACGAACCTGCGTATAGATCTATAAAAGATAAAATTTGCAGTACAGACCAGATCTATAAACTTACCCAGATTTCTTCAATCTCTTCAACAGGATTGCGCCAGGTCTTCTTCACTTCTTTTTAGATCATCCTTGACATTCACCATTTCTAGATCTAGAGATCTTGAGCCTTCATCATGTTCATAGGAGCATCATAGATTCAGATCTATCAATTAGGAACAGAGTTCACCCATACAGATATACTTCAGAGTGAAGTATTCATCAAAGCCCAGACTCATGCACCCCATCTACAAAATGATTTTCTTCTCCTTATATAGGTTTACCCTTTTTCAATACCATGAGCCAAAACCACATCTCATCCGATGGTATTCATGGACGGGATCAAATAGACAGCCCAGCGCTCAATAAAATGGGTCAATACCATGGTAGTAACCCTTGGTTTTACAAATTTAGAGCGCAATTGAGCATACGCGACTTGGCACGTACTTTTCCGCGTGTATACACTACTTCTCCTAGACAAACCCGCGTATGCCTTAAGACACACACTTTTCATCATTATTCTTGCACATGCTGATATTTATTTTTCTGGTACTTCTGCCCCTCTTGTAGAACATCAGATTTACATCATTAATGCATCAAGAACAACTTCATTAAGTAGGTTTCCATCATCTTCATCAAGTGGGTTTCCATCAAGGACAACACTCTGCATCATATTGCCAACAATCTCCCCCTTTGGACTTGATGGCAACCACGAAGGTGTTTGATCACCACAACAGATAGATACATTGATTATAATCATTACACAATAACCATGTTACTTTCCCCTTATTCAAACACCATGTCACTCTCCCCCTTTGACATCAAGGGCAAAGGGTGGATCAAAACCAACACAAGGTTTTTCTCCTCATGTAGAAGGAAGCGCTTTGCAGATCTGATGTGCACTGAAGTTACCATGCTCCCCCTGAGTTCATGCTGGAAGTTCAAACATATTTTTCAATGAAGTACATGACTCTATGACCTTCCTATCACCAAGGACTCATACATACATCAAAGATCCAACCAAGTGGATTTACATAAGAGACTCAAATACCCAACCAAAAATGGTTTACACATTTTGACTCAACTACCCAATCAAGTGGGTTTACAAATTTGAACAAGTCCTTACATGACTGAATATTACAATTTTTCATCATAGGTCTCAACATGACCTTTTTCATCAAATTACAAATATGACCTTTTATGACCACTATCAGAAAGACCTCAAGAGAGATCATATTTCAGAATCATAAGCCAACAATGCATAATACCCAGCAAGGCTATTGCTCCCCCTGAACCTGTACATCAGTTTACTCCTTCATCTCCCCCTTAGCTTGTGCATCCTGAACACTTTTCAACAGAAGATCATCAAGGCATCTTTACCCAATATCAAAGAATGAGGTAGAAATATAAGAGATAAAACTTCACCAGAGATATCAAACAGTGCTGTAGATGTGATGTAAAATGCTGACCCCAACCAAAAATTGTCAGGAACTGACCATACGCGGATTTCTGTGGATAAACTCGCGTATATACGCGACTGTCTTTCAGGAAACCCGCGTATCCAATTTGATCTTATAAATTCAAGCAGTTCTGAATTTCGTCACAGCAGAGACTACTCCCAGCTTCTGTCTAAGATATTCGAACACTTCCCTCGGCAGAGGTTTGGTAAATATATTAGCAACTTGTTCTTTGAAGGGAACATACTCCAAATTCACCTTTTGTTCAAGCACTTGTTCATGTAAGAAGTGATACTTGATGGGAATGTGCTTGGTCTTTGAATTCATAATAGGATTCTTTGAGATACTGATGGAACTTGTATTATCACACATAATGGAGATAGGAGGTGTACATTTCATTTGAAAATCTTGCAAGGTTTGCATCATCCAAAGGAGTTGAGTGCAACAATATTCTGCTTCTGTTGTAGATAAGGCAATAAAATTTTGCTTCTTGCTGAACCAAGATACCAACCGGGGCCCCATATAGAATGCAGCACCACTAATGCTTTTCTGATCATCAACATTTCCAGCCCAATCTGCATCTGTGTAAGCATGAAGAGTAATATAAACATTCTTTGGATACCATAGTCGAAAGTCTTGAGTTCCTTGTAGATATTTGAATATTCTTTTGACAGCCTGAAGGTGAGACTCTTTTGGATTAGCTTGTAATCGTCCAACAATCCCAACAGCATGCATAATGTCTGGTCTAGTCCGAGTGAGATAAATTAGGCTTCCTATCATTGATCTATATTCTGGTTGATTCACCACAGGAGAATCATCATGAGAACTGAGGTTACATCCGGTTATCATTGGTGTACTTACAGGTTTGCATTCTTCCATGCCATACTTCTTCAAAATTTTCTTAATATATTTTGCTTGTGATAAGAATATTCCATCTGCAGTTTGATGCACTTGCAACCCAAGAAAGAATGTTAGTTCTCCAAGTAAGGACATTTCAAATTCTTGCTGCATGAAAGAAGCAAATTTCTTACTCATAGATTCTTCATTACTCCCAAAAATGATGTCATCTACATATACCACCACAATCAATAGTTTATCATTTTCAACCTTTGTGTATAAGTTGCTATCAGCAGACCCCTTTGAAAATCCTTGTTGATGAAGATATTTGTGAAGACGATAATACCATGCCCTTGGAGCTTGTTTGAGACCATATAGAGCCTTTTTAAGTCTACAAACAAGATTTTCATCATTTCCCAAAATGAATCCTTCCGGTTGTTCTATATAAACTTCTTCTTCTAGATCACCATTGAGAAAGGTAGATTTAACATCCATTTGATAAACTTTGATTTGTTGAAAACTTGAAAAAGCAAGAAACATTCTTATGGCTTCAAGTCTAGCTACAGGAGCAAAAGTTTCTTCAAAGTATATACCTTCTTGTTGAGTATACCCCTTGCAAACCAGTCTAGCTTTGTTTCTTATAACATCCCCATTCTCATTTAACTTGTTCTTGAATATCCATTTAGTTCCAATGACATTTTTATCATGTGGTCTTGGCACCAATTCCCACGTGTGATTCTTTTCAATTTGATCAAGCTCTTCATTCATGGCTTGAATCCAACATTCATATTTGCAAGCTTGATTGACATTGTGTGGTTCAATTGTGGATAGAAACGCCAGATAGCTAGAAGATCCCACAAGAGTCCTCCTTGTTTGTACACCTGATTCCTTGTCTCCCAAAATTTGAGATTCATGATGATTCTTTTGAACATATCTGGATGGAGCCTTTTCAGACAAATCATCTTCAGGTTCTTCATTGGATCCACTGTCTATATTATTTCCATTTGATGTAGAAGGACAAAAATCACCATCATCTTCTTCTGTTGCTTGTTTTTCTTCTTTAGGAGCTGCAGGAGACTCATCAATAACAACATCAATACATTCAACAATCTTTCGAAGCCTTTATTGTAACATTTGTATGCTCTGCTTGTAGATGAGTAACCAAGAAGTATCCCTTCATCTGATCTAGGTTCAAACTTGCCAAGCTTTTCATCATTATTTTTGATAAAGCATTTACTTCCAAAATTCTAAAATGCTTCACAGAGGGAGAATTACCATACCAGAGTTCATATGGAGTTTTGTCACTATTTACCCGAACATGTGCCTTGTTGAGAATGTTTGCTGCTGTATGTGCTGCTTCTCCCCAGAACATGTCAGGAGTTCTAGAATCATCAAGCATAGCTCTAGCCATTTGTTGAATTGTTCTATTCATTCTTTCTGCAACGCCATTTTGTTGTGGAGTGCCTGCTATAGAGAACTGTCTTTTTATGCCATGTTGTTCAAAAAATTCAAAGAATTCATTTGATGTATATTCTCCTCCTCGATCAGATCTAAGACACTTGATTTTTAGATCTAATTCATTTTCTACCAATGCTTTGAAGATCTGAAAATTTTCAAATGCTTCATCTTTGTGTTTAATCAACCCGATCCAACACATTCTAGAGTAATCATCAATAAATAAGATATAGTATTCTTCCCCACGTGGTGAATTTTTCCTCATAGGTCCACATATGTCAGTATGAATGAGTTCAAGGGGCTTACTTGATGATCCTTCTTTGGCATTAAATTGTACTCTGGTCTGCTTACCGAATTGGCAAGATTTGCATATGATACTCTCTGGTAGAGTAATATTGGGAAGACCACGAACAACTTGAAGTCTGCTTGCTTTGTTGATTTGAGAGAAGCTCAGATGCCCCAGCCTTCTATGCCATAGCCAATTTTCTAAAGATTTGCTCAAGTAACATTGATCTTTGCAGTTCTTCAATACATACAGGTTGCTTGGAGTTCTTTTCCCTTTTATAATAGTTTTACCTGTATCAAGATCACGAACCACACATTCTTTTGAACTAAAGACAACTTCTATTCCTTGATCACACATTTGACTTACACTTAACAGGTTATGCCTTAATCCATCCACATACATGACATCATTAGCCTTCACCTTTTCTTTTAGAAACACAGACCCTTTTCCTTTAATTACAGCAGGAGTATCATTTCCAAATGTAACTTTCTTTTCCTTTTCTAGAGAATTATATGCAAGAAGTTTTCTTTTGTCACCTATCATGTGTCTTGAGCACCCACTATCAATGTACCATTGATTTTCTTCACCTTCTGCAAATAACACTATTCCACAATTTTCAACCTGTAATTCCTTCTTTTTCCATACTTTGGAACTTCAAGGAGAATGCTGTTTTGGCTGGACTTTGCTCCTGCATTCAGATTCTTCATGGCCAAAGGTATTGCAATAAGCACATTCAACTTCATTTTGAAGAGGAGAAAATTTTTTATAGGTGTTCTTCTTTGGTTTAATATCCATCCTTTTCTTTCTTGCTTCTCTTGTCATGATGGTTTTATATCCAACACATTGAACAGCTTTATGACCAAAATTGTGACATGAAAAACATTGTCCATTGAAGTAGAAATTTCTGTGATCATGAAATCTTCTGTTTGAATTTAACTGTTGATTGTTGCTTCTTTGAGAGATATCCCTTGTATTGTGATGATCATGCTTTACCTGTAAAGATTCTTTATTCCCTTGCTATGTGGCTGAATGAAGTAAACCAGTTGTAGCTGCTTTTAGATAATTTGGTGCAGAAGCCTGAGAAGATTCTCCGGTATATCCAAG
Organism: Pinus albicaulis; assembly: GCA_034641835.2. Classification (NCBI taxonomy): domain Eukaryota; kingdom Viridiplantae; phylum Streptophyta; class Pinopsida; order Pinales; family Pinaceae; genus Pinus; species Pinus albicaulis. Next base: position 975,023,367 of record CM076569.1, read on the forward strand.
ACCTGTCTTAATAAGAGGAGAACGTTGAACCTTGATAATATCATCTAAGGTTTCAGATCCTTTAGCAAATCTAAGATTCAGAGTCTTTACTTTCTCAAGTTCTTTTCTTAGACTTACTACTTCACATTCTAATTTTTCATTATGTTTCTTTGCTTCTTCATTCTACCTTTTCAGAGTCTCTATGATTATTTTACTTTCTTCCAAGCATATTTTGAGTTGATTTTTTTGATCAAGAAAATCATTGTCATCTAGAGCATCCACAAAAGCATCCTTATCATCTCTAGAATTATTTTCAAATGCCATGAGAAGTCTAAGATCTTGTTCACATTCTTCCTCACTATCAGATAACCCATCACTATCTTCATTTGTATAGTAGCTTTTCTTAGAGCTAGATCGGTTCTTATTCCTTCTTGCTACTTCTTTCTCTTTAGCAGATGTTTCTTTATAAGGACATTTTGCAGCATAATGACCAACTCTTCCACAATTGAAACATTTGAAAGGAAGCTTACCTTTGAATCTTCCGGTTCCTAGTTGGAGTCTTCTCACAAAGTTTGCCTCATCTTCTTCTGAGATATATCCCGATCCTTCCAGTTTTTGAACTTCTTTCCCTTTTGTAGAAGCTTTAAAAATAGCTTCTTTGACTTCAGATGGTCCTCCTCTCCTCATTTCATATGCAATCAGTATGCCATGAAGTTGCACCACGGAAAGATTTTGAATATCCTGTTTTTCTTCAAGGGCAGAAACTTTTGATTCAAATTTTGCCGTTAGCGATCGTAAAATTTTCTCAACCAAAGTAGTGTCGGATATTGTTTCACCCAGATTTCTCATACGATTTACAACATCATCAATACGTAAAAAGAAACTGGCAATACTCTCATCACCATGCATCTTTAAATTTTCATATTCAATTTTGAGAGTTTGGAGTTTTGCACTTTTTACCTTTGTGTCGCCTTCATAACTTAGAATGATTTTGTCCCATATTTCCTTTGTTGTATTCAGCTGCATGACTTTGACAATTTCTGATTCAGTTAGACTTCCTGTTATAGCATTGACCGCTTTTGCGTTTGATTCATAATTCTTCCTTTCAGTTAGATCTGTTGGTGTAGCAGCTGGATATTGATATCCTTGTTCAACAATGGCCCATACATCAGCTCCCATAGACTGAAGATAGGATCTCATCCTCACTTTCCAGAAGATTAAATTGCTTCCGTTGAAGAGCGGGGGCTTGATAGATGTTGTTCCCTCATGATTGCTCATCTTGCTTTATCTTCCTTCTAGCAGCTAAGATTTTTCAGAAGGACCTGCTCTGATACCAATTGTTGGGAAAAATACTAAGAGGGGGGGGTGAATCAGTATTTAGTGCAGACAATCAAACTTTTACTTTTTCTTTTCTAAAAAACCCATACGCTACTTTACTGAAGGAAACTAGCGTATATACGCGGATATCCTTTACAGAACTTGTGTATGTCCAGAGATCTAATTATGTGTTTGAATCTTAACTCAGATCATTGCATTATTCATTCATCAGATATTTCAGAAATAGTAAACAGGTGCAGACAGAATAGAATAATCATCACACATATGTAACACACATGAACACCAGGATTTTTAGGTGGAAACCCAATTCTAGAGAAAACCACCGCTGCCATTGTTTCAACCTTCAAAATTTATTATTAAGAAAACTTCTTACAATCATGTACTGGTGTAGACTCAAACCAGCACGCAGGCACCCACCTGCAAAAGGCTACAACCTTCTCTCGTTTACCAGTCTCTCCTGGAAGGTAGCTACAACCCCCTGCACTCGTTTACCAGCCTCTCCTGGAAGGGAGCTACTACCCCCTAATATGAGTACCAGCTTCTACTGGCAGAAAGCTTCCACTTTCATACTGAAGGCTTCAATCCTTAGATCCACTGCAGACCATGTTTCATCAATTTTCAAACTGGATCAAACAGCTCCAACACAACCCTTTACTTGTCAATAAACAACCTTTGCCCAAAGCATCAAACAGAACAGTGAAACCACTGTAACCAGAATATCAGATATAACCCAGACTTCAGAATAGATATGGAGAAACACATTCAACCTTCAGCAACCATTAGATCAGAAATCATACGCACTTTGATTTAATCAGACCCGCATATATACGTGTTTTTCAGAAGACTAACCCGCGTATACTTCAGCACATTTTCCAAAGAAAACCCTAACTGCGCATACGTGCTTTTCTTTCCACATACCCCCGTATACACGCGCTTTTCATGAAACGAACTTGCATATAGATCTATAAAAGATAAACTTTGCAGTACAGACCAGATCTGTAAACTTACCCAGATTTCTTCAATCTCTTCAACAGGATTGCGCCAAGTCTTCTTTACTTCTTTTCAGATCATCCTTGATATTCACCATTTCTAGATCTAGAGATCTTTATAGGTTGCCATCATCTTCATCAAGTGGGTTGCTTATCAATAGTCAACACTCTGATCATATTTCCAACAAAAGTGCAAAACTCCAAACTCTTAGAATTGAATATGAAAATTTGAAGATGCATAGTGATGAGAGTATTGCCAGTTTCTTTTTACGTGTTGATGATGTTGTAAATCGTATGAGAAATATGGGAGAAACAATAACCAAATCTACTTTGGTTGAGAAAATTTTAAGATCGCTAACAGCAAAATTTGAGTCAAAAGTTTCTGCTCTTGAAGAAAAATAGGATCTTCAAAATCTTACTGTGGTACAACTTCATGGCATACTAACCGCATATGAAATGAGAAGAGGAGGACCATTTGAAGTCAAAGAGGCTGTCTTCAGAGCTTCTACAAAAGGGAAAGAAGTCCAAGAAGCAGAAGGATCAGGATATATCTCAGAAGAAGATGAGGAAAATTTTGTAAAGAAACTCCAACTTGGCACAGGACGGTTCAGAGGTAAGCTTCCTTTCAAATGTTTTGAGTGTGGAAGAGTTGGTCATTATGCTGCTAAGTGTCCTAAAAAAGAAACACCTGCAAAAGGGAAGGAATTAGCAAGAAGGAATAAGAATCAGTTTAACACTAGAAAAAGTTACTATACTCATGAAGACAGTGATGGGTTATCTGATAGTGAGGAAGAATGTGAACAAGATCTTAGACTTCTCATGGAATTTGAATCTAGAGAAGAAAAGGATACTTTTGTGGATGCTCTAGAGGACAATGATTTTCTTGAAGAAAACAATCAACTCAAAATACACTTAGAAGAAAGTAAAATACTCTTAGAAGAAAGGAAAATAACCATAGAAACTCTGGAAAAACAGTTTGAAGAAGCGAAGAAACACAATGAGAAATTAGAATGTGAAGTGGTAAGTCTAAGAAAAGAATTTGAGAAAGTAAAGACTCCGAATCTTAGATTTGCTAAAGGATCTGAAACCCTAGATGAGATTATCAAGGTACAACGTTCTCCTCTTATAAAGACAGGTCTTGGATATACCGGAGAATATTCTCAGGCTTCAGCACCAAATTATCTAAAAGCAGCTACAGCTGGTTTACAACATTCTGCCACTCAGCAAGGGAATAAAGAATCATTACAGGTAAAGCATGATCATCTCAATTCAAAGAACACCAACAAGAATGTCTTTCAAAGAAACAAAAATCAACAGGTAAATTCAAGTAGAAGATTTCATGATCGCAGAAATTTCTTCTTCAATCGATAATGTTTCTCGTGTCACAATTTTGGTCATAAAGCTGTTCAATGTGTTGCATATAAAACCATCATGACAAGAGAAGCAAGAAAGAAAAGGATTGATATTGAAACAAAGAATAATACCTATAACAACTTTTCTCCTCTTCTAAATGAAGTTGAATGTGCTTATTGCAATAACTTTGGCCATGAAGAATCTGAATGAAGGAGCAAAGTTCAGCCAAAAGAGCATGTTCCTTCAAGCTCCAAAGTATGGAAAAAGAAGGAATTGCAGGTTGAAAATTGTGGCATAGCGTTATTTGCAGAAGGTGAAGAAAATCAATGGTACATTGATAGCAGATGCTCAAGACACATGACAGGTGACAAAAACAAACTTCTTACATATAATTCTCTAGAAAAGGAAAAGAAGGTTACATTTGGAAATGATACTCCTGCGGTAATTAAGGGAAAAGGGTCTGTGTTTCTAAAAGAAAAGGTGAAAGCTAATGATGTCATGTATGTGGATGGATTAAAGCATAACCTGTTAAGTGTAAGTCAAATGTGTGATCAAGGAACTGAAGTTGTCTTTAGTTCAAAAGAATGTGTGGTATGTGATCTTGATACATGTAAAACAATTATAAAAAGAAAAAGAACTCCAAGCAACCTGTATGTATTGAAGAACTGCAAAGAACAATGTTACTTGAGTAAATCTTCAGAAAACTGGCTATGGCATAGAAGGTTGGGGCATCTGAGCTTCTCTCAGATCAACAAATCAAGCAGACTTAAAGTTGTCCGTGATCTTCCCAATATTACTCCACCCGAAAATATCATATGCAAATCTTGCCAATTTGGTAAGCAAACCAGAGTACAGTTTAATGCCAAGGAAGGATCATCAATTAAGCCTCTTGAACTTATTCATACTGACATATGTGGACCTGTGAGGAAAAATTCACCACATGGTGAACAATACTATATCTTATTTATTGATGATTTCTCTAGAATGTGTTGGATTGGGTTGCTTAAACACAAAGATGAAGCATTTGAGAAATTTCAGACCTTCAAAGCACTAGTTGAAAATGAATTAGATCTGAAAATCAAGTGTCTTAGATCTGATCGAGGAGGAGAATATACATCAAATGAATTCCTTCAATTTTGTGAACAAAATGGAATAAAATACAATTTTCTGTAGCTAGCACTCCACAACAAAATGGCGTAGCAGAAAGAATGAACATAACAGTTCAACAAATGGCTAGAGCTATGCTTGATGACTCCAGAACACGTAACACTTTTTGGGGAGAAGCAACACATACAGCGGTAAATATTCTTAACAAGGCACATGTTCGAGTAAATAGTGATAAAACTCCATATGAACTCTGGTATGGTAATCCTCCCACTGTGAAGCATTTTAGAGTTTTTGGAACAAGATGTTTTATCAAAAATAATGATGAAAAACTTGGCAAGTTTGAATCCAGAGCAGATGAAGGAATACTTCTTGGCTACTCCTCTAGGAGTAGAGCATATAAATGTTACAATAAAAGACTTCAGAATATTGTTGAATGTATTGATGTTGTTATTGATGAGTCTCCTACAGCCCCAAAAGAAGAAAAACAAACAACAAATGAAGACAATGGTGACATATATCCTCCTACATCAAATAGCAATGATATAGACAGTGAACCCAATGAAGAACCTGAAGATGAGTTATCTGAAAAAGCTCCATCCAGATATGTTCAAAAGAATCATCCAGAATCTCAAATTTTGGGAGATAAGGGATCAGGTGTACAAACAAGAAGGACTCTTTTGGGATCTTCTAGCTATCTGGCATTTCTATCCACTATTGAACCACACAATGTCAATCAAGCTAGCAAAGATGAATGTTGGATTCAAGCCATGAATGAAGAGCTTGATCAAATTGAAAAGAATCACACTTGGGAATTAGTACCAATACCTCATGAAAAAAATGTCATTGGAACTAAATGGATATTCAAAAACAAGTTAAATGAGAATGGGGATGTTATAAGAAATAAAGCTAGACTTGTTTGCAAGGGGCATGCTCAACAAGAAGGTATAGACTTTGAAGAAACCTTTGCTCCTGTAGCCAGACTTGAAGCCATAAGAATGTTTCTTGCTTTTTCAAGCTTCCAACAAATCAAAGTTTATCAAATGGATGTTAAATCTACTTTTCTCAATGGTGATCTAGAAGAAGAATTTTATATAGAACAACCAGAAGGATTCATTTTGGGAAATGATGAAAAGCTTGTTTGTAGACTTAAAAAGGCTCTATATGGTCTCAAACAAGCTCCAAGGGCATGGTATTATCGTCTTGACAAATATCTTCATCAACAAGGATTTTCAAAGGGGTCTGTTGATAGCAATTTATACACAAAAACTGAAAATGATAAACTATTGATTGTGGTTGTATATGTTGATGATATCATTTTTGGAAGCAATGAAGAATCTATGAGTCAGAAATTTGCTTCTGCTATGCAGCAAGAATTTGAAATGTCTTTACTTGGGGAACTAACATTCTTTCTTGGCTTTCAAGTGCATCAAACTACAGATGACATATTCTTATCACAAGCAAAATACCTTAAGAAAATTATGAAGAAGTATGGCATGGAAGAGTGCAAACCTGTAAGTACACCAATGATAACCGGATGTAATCTCAGTTCTCATGATGATTCTCCCACGGTGAATCAACTAGAATACAGATCTATGATAGGAAGTCTACTTTATCTCACTGGGACTAGACCAGACATTATGCATGTAGTTGGGATTTTTGGACGATTCCAAGCTAATCCAAAAGAGTCTCACCTTCAGGCTGTCAAAATAATATTCAAATATCTACAAGGAACTCAAGACTTTGGACTATGGTATCCAAAGAATGTTGATCTTACTCTTCATGCCTACACTGATGCAGATTGGGCTGGAAATGTTGATGATCGGAAAAGCACTAGTGGTGGTGCATTCTATATGGGGCCCCGGTTAGTATCTTGGTTCAGCAAGAAGCAAAGCTCTATTGCCTTATCTACAGCAGAAGAAAAATATGTGGCTGCCGCTTCATGTTGCACTCAACTTCTTTGGATGATGCAAACCTTACAAGACATTCAAATCAAATGTTCACCTCCTATCTCCATTATGTGTGATAATACAAGTGCCATCAATATCTCAAAGAATCCTGTTATGCATTCCAAGACCAAGCACATTCCCATCAAGTATCACTTCTTACGTGAACAAGTGCTTGAACAAAAGGTGAAGTTGGAGTATGTTCCCTCCAAAGAACAAGTTGCTGATATATTTACCAAACCTCTGCCCAGGGAAGCATTTGAATATCTCAGACAGAAGCTGGGAGTAGTTTCTGCCATGCAGAAGATCAGATCTGCTTAAATGCAGAAGATTAAAATGGATACACGGATTTCATGAAAGACAGTCGCGTATATACGCGAGTTTATACATATAAAACCGCGTATGGGTGGTTGTTGACAGTTTTTCTCTGGGTCAGCATTCTTTAGCACATCTATGGTGCTGTTGGGTATCTCTGGTGATGTTTCAGCTCTTATATTTTTGTTTCATTCTATGATATTGGGTGAAGATGCCTTGATGATTTTCTGTTGAAAGTGTTCAGGATGCACAAGCTAAGGGGGAGCATTGGTCATGTGGAAAGGATGCATTGTTGGCATTATGATGGTTCTGAAATATGATCTCTCTCTTGAGGTATTTTTGGTATTTGTAACAAAAGGTCATATTTGTAATGTGATGAAAAGGTCATGTTGAGACCTATGATGTAAAATTGTAATATTCAATCATGTAAGGACTTGGTCAAATTTGTAAACCCACTTGGTAGGGTAGTTGAGTCAAAATATGTAAACCCACTTGGTTGGGTACCCGAGTCACATATGTAAATCCACTTGGTTGGATCATTGATGTAAGTATGAGTCCTTGGTGATAGCAAAGGTCATAGAGTCATGTACTTCATTGAAAAATATTTTTGAAGATTCAACATGAACTCAGGGGGAGCATGGTAGCTTCAGTGCACATCAGATCTACAGAGCTCTTCTTTCTACATGAGAAGAAAAACCTTGTTTTGGTTTTGATCCGCCCTTTTCCCTTGATGTCAAAGGGGGAGAGTATCATGGTGGTTGCATAATGGTTATATTCAATGTATCTATCTGTTGTGGTGATAAAACACCATCATGGTTGCCATCAATTCCAAAGGGGGAGATTGTTGGCAATATGATGCAATGTGTTGTCCTTGATGGAAACCTACTTGATGAATCACCTATGATAAGCAACCTATGAAGCAAAGATGTAAGAATGATGTATCTACGTATTAGTTCAGATGTGACAGTAGAAAACAATTCCAAGCATAAAAATCATAAATATAATATGTCACAATGTATACGCTACTTTGTGAAGGAAACGTATATATACTCTTACTTGAAGGGAACCCGCGTATACATTCGTGGTTAGCATACGTATTTTTATGAGGCGAATATATATATACACGCGTGATACGCACTTCAAAGTCGCGTATGCCCTTTTGGGCTCAAAATTTAGAATACCAAGGGGTGATACCATGGTATTGACCCATTGTATTGAGCGCTTGATTATCTATTTGATCTCGTCCAGGAATACCATCGGAAGTTGTGTGGTTTTGAATCATGGTATTGATAAAGGCTAAATCTGTATAAGGAGAAGAAGATCATTGTGCAAGGGTGTGCATGAGTAAGGGTTGTTATTTGGAAACATCTTGAGATTATCCTGCATGAGAACTCTATCTTAACGAGCAGATCTAGAATCTTGATAACGCTGGATCTGAGATATCTCTGCATCCTAGATCTATGATAATGATACTCCTAGATGATCCCCATATGTAGAAATGGTAAGATCTGATTCTGAAGTCCTCAAGCATAATGAAGAAATCTGGGCAAGTTTATAGATCTAATCTGTTTTGTAAATTTTTCCATTTACAGATCTTTACGCTAGTTGGTCTCTGCAAAAGCACGTATATACGTGGTCTCTATTAATGAAAGGTGTGTATAGGGTTTTCTGAAGAATAAAATACACAGAAGTATACACGGGTTGGTGTGCAGGAAAGCGCGCATGTACGCGGCTTCAGTAAAGAAAAGCAGTATATGATATTTTGATTCAATGAATTTTCAAAGGGTTGAGTTTACACGTACTGCAAGAGTGCTACAGTCTAGTTTATCTTGATATTATGCGCGCTAAAGTGGTCTCACCGTCTGCTTAAACATTGGGCAAAGTATGTTTGTTGATAAGTGAAGGGTTGTGTTGAAGTCAAGCTTGATCCAAAGATGGAAAATTGATAGAAATGGGGTCCAAAGTGGATGTAAGGGTTGAAGCCTTCGCATGAAAGCATAAGCTCGTGAGAGGCTGGTGCTAATATCAGGGGGTAGTAGCTCCCTTCCAGGAGAGGCTGGTAAACGAGAGCAGGGGGTTATAGCTCCCTTCCAGGAGAGGCTGATAAACGAGATAAGGTTGTAGCCTTCTGCAGGTGGGTGCCTGCGTGCTGGTATGAGTCTGTGCCAGTACATGGTTGTAAGATGTTTTATTTATAATAAATATTGAAGACTGAGACGACGATAGCGGTGGTTTTCTCCCGACTTGGGTTTCCACCTTAAATCCTGGTGTTCATGTGTGTTTCTTATGTGTGATGGTTTATTCTGCTTTTACTGCACATGCTTACTGCTTAACATCTGATGAATAAATGATGCAATGATTTAAGAATCAAATACATAATAAGAGCTCTGAGCATACGCAAGTTTCCTTAAGGATATCCGCGTATATATGCTAGTTTTGTTTTGTAAAGTAGCGTATGGGTTTTGAGAAAAGAAAAGTAAAAAGTTTATCAGTTAGCTCTAAATACTGATTCACCCCCCCCCCCCCAGTTTTTTTCCCAACAATTAGTATCAAATAAGGTCCTTCTAAAAAAGCTTAGCCGCTAGAAGGAAGATTAAGCAAGATGAGCAATCAAGATGGAACAACATCTATCAAGCCTCCGCTCTTTAATGGAAGCAATTTAATCTTCTGGAAAATAAGGATGAGATCCTATCTTCAGTCTATGGGAGCAGATGTATGGGCCATTGTTGAATGAGGATATCAATATCCAGCTGTTGTACCAACAGATCCAACTGAAAAGAAGAATTATGAAACAAATGCAAAGGCAGTCAATGCTCTAATGGGAAGTCAAACTGAATTAGAATTTGTCAAAGTTATGCAGCTGAATACAGCAAAGGAGATATGGGACAAAATCATTCTAAGTTATGAAGGTGATGCAAAGGTAAAAAGTGCAAAACTTCAAACTCTCAAAATTGAATATGAAAATTTAAAGATGCATAGTGATGAGAATATTGCCAGTTTCTTTTTACGTCTTGATGATGTTGTAAATCGTATGAGAAATCTGGGAGAAACAATAACCGAATCTACTTTGGTTGAGAAAATTTTAAGATCACTAACGGCAAAATTTGAGTCAAAAGTTTCTGCTCTTGAAGAAAAACAAGATCTTCAAAATCTTACTGTGGTGCAACTTCATGGCATACTAACTGCATATGAAATGAGAAGAGGAGGACCATCTGAAGTCAAAGAGGTTGTCTTCAGAGCTTCTACAAAAGGGAAATAAGTACAAGAAGCAGAAGGATCAGGATATATCTCAGAAGAAGATGAGGTAAATTTTGTAAAGAAACTCCAACTTGGCACAGGACGGTTCAAAGGTAAGCTTCCTTTCAAATGTTTTGAGTGTGGAAGAGTTGGTCATTATGCTGCTAAGTGTCCTCATAAAGAAACACCTGCAAAAGGGAAGGAAGTAGCAAGAAGGAATAAGAATCGATTTAACACTAGAAAAAGTTACTATACTCATGAAGACAGTGATGGGTTATCTAATAGTGAGGAAGAATGTGAAGAAGATCTTAGACTTCTCATGGCATTTGAATCTAGAGAAGAAAAGGATACTTTTGTGGATGCTCTAGAGGACAATGATTTTCTTGAAGAAAACAATCAACTCAAAATATGCTTAGAAGAAAGTAAAATACTCTTAGAAGAAAGGAAAATAACCATAGAAACTCTGGAAAAGCAGTTTGAAGAAGCGAAGAAACACAATGAGAAATTAGAATGTGAAGTGGTAAGTCTAAGAAAAGAATTTGAGAAAGTAAAGACTCTGAATCTTAGATTTGCTAAAGGATTTGAAACCCTAGATGAGATTATCAAGGTACAACGTTCTCCTCTTATAAAGACAGGTCTTGGATATATCGGAGAATCTTCTCAAGCTTCAGCACCAAATTATCTAAAAGCAGCTACAGCTGGTTTACAACATTCTGCCACTCAGCAAGGGAATAAAGAATCATTACAGGTAAAGCATGATCATCTCAATTCAAAGAACACCAACAGGAATATCTTTCAAAGAAACAACAATCAACAGGTAAATTCAAGTAGAATATTTCATGATCGCAGAAATTTCTTCTTCAATGGACAATGTTTCTCGTGTCACAATTTTGGTCATAAAGTTGTTCAATGTGTTGCATATAAAACCATCATGACAAGAGAAGTAAGAAAGAAAAGGATTGATATTGAAACAAAGAAGAATACCTATAACAACTTTTCTCCTCTTCTAAATGAAGTTGAATGTGCTTATTGCAATAACTTTGGCCATGAAGAATCTGAATGCAGGAGCAAAGTTCAGCCAAAAGAGCATGTTCCTTCAAGCTCCAAAGTATGGAAAAATAATGAATTCTAGGTTGAAAATTGTGGCATAGCGTTATTTGCAGAAGGTGAAGAAAATCAATGGTACATTGATAGTGAATGCTAAAGACATATGACAGGTGACAAAAACAAACTTCTTACATATAATGCTCTAGAAAAGGAAAATAAGGTTACATTTGGAAATGATACCCCTGCAGTAATTAAGGGAAAAGGGTCTGTGTTTCTAAAAGAAAAGGTGAAAGATAATGATGTCATGTATGTGGATGGATTAAGGCATAACCTGTTAAGTGTAAGTCAAATGTGTGATCAAGGAACTGAAGTTTTCTTTAGTTCAAATGAATGTGTGGTACGTGATCTTGATACAGGTAAAACAATTATAAAAGGAAAAAGAACTCCAAGCAACCTGTATGTAATGAAGAACTGCAAAGAACAATGTTACTTGAGAAAATCTTCAGAAAACTGGCTATGGCATAGAAGGTTGGGGAATCTGAGCTTCTCTCAGATCAACAAATCAAGTAGACTTAAAGCTGTCCGTGGTCTTCCAAATATTACTCCACCCGAAAATATCATATGCAAATCTTGCCAATTTGGTAAGCAAACCAGAGTACAGTTTAATGCCAAGGAAGGATCATCAAGTAAGCCTCTTGAACTTATTCATACTGACATATGTGGACCTGTGAGGAAAAATTCACCACGTGGTGAACAATACTATATCTTATTTATTGATGATTTCTCTAGAATGTGTTAGATTGGGTTGCTTAAACACAAAGATGAAGCATTTGAGAAATTTCAGACCTTCAAAGAAGTAGTTGAAAATGAATTAGATCTGAAAATCAAGTGTCTTAGATCTGATCGAGGAGGAGAATATACATCAAATGAATTTCTTGAATTTTGTGAGCAACATGGCATAAAAAGACAGTTTTCTGTCGCTGGCACTCCACAACAAAATGGCGTAGTGGAAAGAATGAATAGAACAGTTCAAAAAATGGCTAGAGCTATGCTTGATGATTCTGGAACACTTGACACTTTTTGGGGAGAAGCAGCACATACCGCGGTAAATATTCTTAACAAGGCACATGTTCGAGTAAATAGTGATAAAAATCCATATGAACTCTGGTATGGTAATCCTCCCACTATGAAGCATTTTAGAGTTTTTGGAAGCAGATGTTTTATCAAAAATAATGATGAAAAACTTGGCAAGTTTGAATCCAGAGCAGATGAAGGAATACTTCTTGGCTACTCCTCTAGGAGTAGAGCATATAAATGTTACAATAAAATACTTCGGAAGATTGTTGAATGTATTGATGTTGTTATTGATGAGTCTCCTACAGCCCCAAAAGAAGAAAAACAAACAACAAATGAAGACGATGGTGACATATGTCCTCCTACATCAAATAGCAATGATATAGACAATGAACCCAATGAAGAACCCGAAGATGAGTTATCTGAAAATGCTCCATCCAGATATGTTCAAAAGAATCATCCAGAATCTCAAATTTTGGGAGATAAGGGATCAAGTGTACAAACAAGAAGGACTCTTGTGGGATCTTCTAGCTATCTGGCATTTCTATCCACTATTGAACCACACAATGTCAATCAAGCTAGCAAAGATGAATTTTGGATTCAAGCCATGAATGAAGAGCTTGATCAAATTGAAAAGAATCACACTTGGGAATTAGTACCAAGACCTCATGACAAAAATGTCATTGGAACCAAATGGATATTCAAAAACAAGTTAAATGAGAATGGGGAGGTTATAAGAAATAAAGCTAGACTTGTCTGCAAGGGGTATGCTCAACAAGAAGGTATAGACTTTGAAGAAAAATTTTCTCCTGTAGCTAGAATTGAAGCCATAAGAATGTTTCTTGCTTTTTCAAGCTTCCAACAAATCAAAGTTTATCAAATGGATGCTAAATCTGCGTTTCTCAATGGTGATCTAGAAGAATAAGTTTATATAGAACAACCAGAAGGATTCATTTTGGGAAATTATGAAAAACTTGTTTGCAGACTTAAAAAGGCTCTATATGGTCTCAAACAAGCTCCAAGGGCATGGTATTATCGTCTTGACAAATATCTTCATCAATAAGTATTTTCAAAGGGGTCTGTTGATAGCAATTTATACACAAAAACTAAAAATGATAAACTATTGATTGTGGTTGTATATGTTCATGGTATCATTTTTGGAAGCAATGAAGAATCTATGAGTCATAAATTTTCTTCTACTATGCAGCAAGAATTTGAAATGTCTTTACTTGGGGAACTAACATTCTTTCTTGGCTTGCAAGTGCATCAAACTACAGATGGCATATTCTTATCACAGGCAAAATACCTTAAGCAAATTCTAAAGAAATGGCGAGACATTTCAAATCAGAGACACTAATGATAATCTGATAATCTCGGGCTCATTATGATTCTCCAACTGTGTAATCAACCAGACAAACATTCCTACATGATAGGAAGTCACTTTATCTCACTGACCAGACTGCACATTATGCATGCGCTGGATTGTTGGACTCATTCCAAGCTAATCCAAAGGAGTCTCATCTTCAAGCTGTGAAAATAATATTCAAATATCTACAAGGAACTCAACACTTTGGACTGTGGTATCCAAAGAATGCTAATCTTACTCTTCATGCATACACTGATGCAGATTGGGCTGGAAGTGTTGATGATCAGAAAAGCACTAGTGGTGGTGCATTCTATATGGGGCCTCTATAGCATCCTAGTTACAAGAAGAAAGCAAACCTCGCATTATTTATCTAATAAAGCAGAAGAAGAATATGTGGCTGCCGCATCATGTTGCACTCAACTTCTTTGGATGATGCAAACCTTACAAGACTTTCAAATCAAATGTTCACCTCCTATCTCCATTATGTGTGATAATACAAGTGCCATCAGTATCTCAAAGAATCCTGTTATGCATTCCATGACCAAGCACATTCCCATCAAGTATCACTTCTTACGTGACCAAGTGCTTGAAAAAAAGGTGAAGTTGGAGTATGTTCCCTCCAAAGAACAAGTTGCTGATATATTTACCAAACCTCTGCCCAGGGAAGCGTTTGAATATCTCAGACAGAAGCTGGGAGTAGTTTCTGCCATGCAGAAGATCAGATCTGCTTAAATGCAGAAGATTAAATTGGATACGCGGATTTCATGAAAGACAGTCGCGTATATACGCGAGTTTATACAGATAAAACCGCGTATGGGTGGTTGCTGACAATTTTTCTCTGGGTCAGCATTCTTCAGCACAACTATGGTGCTGTTGGGTATCTCTGGTGATGTTTCAGCTCTTATATTTCTGTTTCATTCTCTGATATTGGGTGAATATGCCTTGATGATTTGCTGTTGAAAGTGTTCAGGATGCACAAGCTAAGGGGGAGCATTGGTCATGTGGAAAGGATGCATTGTTGGCATTATGATGGTTCTGAAATATGATCTCTCTCTTGAGGTCTTTTTGGTATTTGTAACAAAAGGTCATATTTGTAATGTGATGAAAAGGTCATGTTGAGACCTATGATGTAAATTGTAATATTCAGTCATGAAAGGATTTGTTCAAATTTGTAAAACCCACTTGGTTGGGTAGTTGAGTCAAAATGTGTAAACCCACTTGGTTGGGTACTTGAGTCACATATTTAAATCCACTTGGTTGGATCATTAATATAAGTATGAAGTCCTTGGTGATAGAAAAGGTCATAGAGTCATGTACTTCATTGAAAAATATGTTTGAATATTCAGCATGAACTCAGGGGGAGCATGGTAGCTTCAGTGCACATCAGATCTACAGAGCTCTTCTTTCTACAAGAGAAGAAAAACCTTGTTTTGATTTTGATCCGCCTCTTCCCGGATGCGGTCAGGGTATTGGGGAGGAGTGACTGGGTGCAAAGGGGTTTGGGTAATGGTTGTATTCAATGTATCTATCTGTTGTGGTGATCAAACACCATCATGGTTGCCATCAAGTCCAAAGGGGGATATTGTTGGCAATATGATGCAATGTGTTGTCCTTGATGGCAACCTACTTGATGAGTCGCCTATGATAAGTAACCAATGTGCTAAAGATGCAAGAATGATGTATCTACAGATCAGTTCAGATGTGACAGAGAAAACAATTCCAGTAAGTGCCAGAAAAATGACAAATATAATATGTCACAATGTATACGCTACTTTTTTGAAGGCAACCCGTGTATATACTCTAATTTTGTGAAGAGAACCCGCGTATACATTCAGGGTTAGCATATACGCAGTTTTTATGAGGCAAAGTTGCGTATACACGCGGATACGCACGCTCAAAGTCGCGTATGCCTTTTGCGCTCTAAAAACTATGATACCTAGGGGCATTACCATGGTATTGGCCCACTGTATTGAGCGCTGGATTATCTATTTGATCTCGTCCAGGAATACCATCAGAATTTGTGTGGTTTTGACTCATGGTATTGATAAAGGCTAAATCTATATAAGGAGAAGAAGATCATTGTGAAAGGGTGTGCATGAGTAAGGGTTGTTGATGAATAAATATCTCTAAGGATTATCTGCATGAATGAACTCTGTTCTTAATTGATAGATTTGAATCTTTGATGCACCCATGGATCTGAGGATGGTTCAAGATCTCTAGATCTTATGATGATGATGAATCTCTAGGATGATCTGCAGCATAAGAAATGTTGAATATCTGGCGCAAAGTCTGCTGAAGATAATGAAGAAATCTGGGTAAGTTTATAGATCTGATTTGTTTTGTAAATTTTTCCATTTACAGATCTATACGCTAATTGGTATATGCAAAAGCGCGTGTATACGTGGTCTCTATTAATGAAAGGCGCGTATAGGGTTTTCTGGAGAATAAAATACACAGAAGTATATGCGGGTTGGTGTGCAGGAAAGCGTGTATGTACGCGACTTCAGTAAAGAAAAGTAGCATATGATATTTGATTCAATGAATGTTCAGGGTTGAGTTTACATCTGCATATCTATTCTGAAGTCTGGGTTATCTCTGATATTCTGGTTACAGTGGTCTCACCTATTTTGTTTGAAGCATTGGGCAAAGTAAGGCTTGTTGATAAGTGAAGGGTTGTGTTGAATCTCGTTTTTGATCCAAGATTTCAAAATTGATGGAAATGTGGTTTAGGGACCCATAAGCTGAAGCCTTAGTATGAAAGTAGGAAGCTTTATTCCAAGAGAGGTCGGTGCCCATATCAGGGGCTAGTAGCTCCCTTCCAGGAGAGGGCCGTGTAAACGAGCAGGGGTTATAGCCCTTCCATTAGAGGTCGTAAAATGAGAGAAGGTTGTAGCCTTCGCAGGTGGTGCCTACGTGCCGGTATGAGTCCTGCGCCGGTACATGGTTGTAAGATGTTTTCTTTATAATAAATATTTGAAGACCCGAGATGACGACAATGTTGGTTCTCCCGACTTGGGTTTCCACCTTAAATCCTGGTGTTCATGTGTGTTACTTATGTGTGATGGTTTATTCTGTTTTTACTGCACATGCTTACTGCTTAACATCTGATGAATAAATGATGCAATTATTTAAGAATCAAAAACATAATAAGAGCTCTGAGCATATGCGAGTTTCCTTAAGCATATCCGCGTATATACGCTAGTTTTTTTTTGTAAAGTAGCGTATGGGTTTTGAGAAAATAAAAGTACAAATTTTATTAGTTAGCTCTACCTCTCAGTATTTTTCCCAACAATTGGTATCAAAGCAGGTCGTTCTTAAAAGGCTTAGCCGCTAGAAGGAAGATCAAGCAAGATGAACAATCAAGATGGAACGACATCTATCAAGCCTCCGCTCTTTAATGGAAGCAATTTAATCTTCTGGAAAATAAGGATGAGATCCTATCTTCAGTCTATGGGAGCAGATGTATGGGCCATTGTTGAACGAGGATATCAATATCCAGCTGCAGTACCAACAGATCCGACTGAAAAGAAGAATTATGAAACAAATGCAAAGGCATTCAATGCTCTAATGGGAAGTCTAACTGATTCTGAATTTGTCAAAGTTATGCAGCTGAATACAGCAAAGGAGATATGGGACAAAATCATTCTAAGTTATGAAGGTGATGCAAAGGTAAAAAGTGCAAAACTTCAAACTCTCAGAATTGAATATGAAAATTTAAAGATGCATAGTGATGAGAATATTGCCAGTTTCTTTTTACGTCTTGATGATGTTGTAAATCGTATGAGAAATCTAGGAGAAACAATAACCGAATCTACTTTGGTTGAGAAAATTTTAAGATCGCTAATGGCAAAATTTGAGTCAAAAGTTTATGCTCTTGAAGAAAAACAGGATCTTCAAAATCTTACTGTGGTGCAACTTCATGGCATACTAACTACATATGAAATGAGAAGAGGAGGACCATCTGAATTCAAAGAGGCTGTCTTCAGAGATTCTACAAAAGGGAAAGAAGTACAAGAAGCAGAAGGAGCAGGATATATCTCAGAAGAAGATGAGGTAAATTTTGTAAAGAAACTCCAACTTGGCACAGGTCGGTTTAGAGGTAAGCTTCCTTTCAAATGTTTTGAGTGTGGAAGAGTTGGTCATTATGCTGCTAAGTGTCCTCATAAAGAAACACCTGCAAAAGGGAAGGAAGTAGCAAGAAGGAATAATAATCGGTTTAACACTAGAAAAAGTTACTATACTCATGAAGACAGTGATGGGTTATCTGATAGTGAGGAAGAATGTGAACAAGATCTTAGACTTCTCATGGCATTTGAATCTAGAGAAGAAAAGGATACTTTTGTGGATGCTCTATAGGACAATGATTTTCTTGAAGAAAACAATCAACTCAAAATACGCTTAGAAGAAAGTAAAATACTCTTAGAAGAAAGGAAAATAACCATAGAAACTCTGGAAAAGCAGTTTGAAGAAGCGAAGAAACACAATGAGAAATTAGAATGTGAAGTGGTAAGTCTAAGAAAAGAATTTGAGAAAGTAAAGACTCTAAATCTTAGATTTGCTAAAGGATCTGAAACCCTAGATGAGATTATCAAGGTACAAAGTTCTCCTCTTATAAAGACAGGTCTTGGATATACCGGAGAATCTTCTCAGGCTTCAGCACCAAATTATCTAAAAGCAGCTGCAACTGGTTTACAACATTCTGCCACTCAGCAAGGGAATAAAGAATCATTACAGGAAAAGCATGATCATCTCAATTCAAAGAACACCAACAGGAATGTCTTTCAAAGAAACAACAATCAACAGGTAAATTCAAGTAGAAGATTTCATGATCGCAGAAATTTCTTCTTCAATGGACAATGTTTCTCGTGTCACAATTTTGGTCATAAAGCTGTTCAATGTGTTGCATATAAAACCATCATGAAAAGAGAAGCAAGAAAGAAAAGGATTGATATTGAAACAAAGAAGAATACCTATAACAACTTTTCTCCTCTTCAAAATGAAGTTGAATGTGCTTATTGCAATAACTTTGGCCATGAAGAATCTGAATGCAGGAGCAAAGTCCAGCCAAAACAACATTCTCCTTCAAGTTCCAAAGTATGGAAAAAGAAGGAATTGCAGGTTGAAAATTGTGGGATAGCGTTATTTGCAGAAGGTGAAGAAAATCAATGTTACATTGATAGTGGGTGCTCAAGACACATGACAAGTGACAAAAGCAAACTTCTTGCATATAATGCTCTAGAAAAGGAAAAGAAAGTTACATTTGGAAATGATACTCTTGCTGTAATTAAAGGAAAAGGGTCCGTGTTTCTAAAAGAAAAGGTGAAGGCTAATGATGTCATGTATGTGGATGGATTAAGGCATAACCTGTTAAGTGTAAGTCAAATGTGTGATCAAGGAACTGAAGTTGTCTTTAGTTCAAAAGAATGTGTGGTACGTGATCTTGATATAGGTAAAACAATTATAAAAGGAAAAAGAACTCCAAGAAACCTGTATGTATTAAAGAACTGCAAAGAACAATGTTATTTGAGTAAATCTTCAGAAAATTGGCTATGGCATAGAAAGTTGGGGCATCTGAGCTTCTCTCAAATCAACAAATCAAGCAGACTTAAAGTTGTTCGTGATCTTCCCAATATTACTCTACCTGAAAATATCATATGCAAATCTTGCCAATTCGGCAAGAAAACTAGAGTACAATTTAATGCCAAGGAAGGATCATCAAGTAAGCCTCTTGAACTCATTCATACCGACATATGTGGACCTATGAGGAAAAAGTCACCACGTGGTGAAGAATACTATATCTTATTTATTGATGATTTCTCTAGAATGTGTTGGATTGGGTTGATTAAACACAAAGATGAAGCATTTGAGAAATTTCAGGTCTTCAAGGCACTGGTTGAAAATGAATTAGATCTAAAAATCAAGTGTCTTAGATCTAATCGAGGAGGAGAATATACATCAGATGAATTCCTTGAATTTTGTGAACAACATGGCATAAAAAGACAGTTTTCTGTAGCTGGCACTCCACAACAAAATGGTGTTGCAGAAAGAATGAATAGAATAGTTCAACAAATGGCTAGAGCTATGCTTGATGATTCCGGAACACCTGACACTTTTTGGGGAGAAGCAGCACATACAGCGGTAAATATTCTTAACAAGGCACATGTTCAAGTAAATAGTGATAAAACTCCATATGAACTCTGGTATGGTAATCCTCCCACTGTGAAGCATTTTAGAGTTTTTGGAAGCAAATGTTTTATAAAAAATAATGATGAAAAACTTGGCAAGTTTGAACCCAGAGCAGATGAAGGAATACTTCTTGGTTACTCCTCTAGGAGTAGAGTAGATAAATGTTACAATAAAAGACTTCGGAAGATTGTTGAATGTATTGATGTTGTTATTGATGAGTCTCCTGCAGCCCCAAAAGAAGAAAAACAAACAACAAATGAAGACGATGGTGACATATGTCCTTCTACATCAAATAGCAATGATATAGACAGTGAACCCAATGAATAACCTGAAGATGATTTATCTGAAAAAGCTCCATCCAGATATGTTCAAAAGAATCATCCAGAATCTCAAATTTTGGGAGATAAGGGATCAGGTGTACAAAAAAGAAGGACTCTTGTGGGATCTTCTAGCTATCTGGCATTTCTATCCACTATTGAACCACACAATGTCAATCAAGCTAGCAAAGATGAATGTTGGATTCAAGCCATGAATGAAGAGCTTGATCAAATTGAAAAGAATCACACTTGGGAATTAGTACGAAGACCTCATGACAAAAATGTCATTGGAACTAAATGGATATTCAAAAAAAAGTTAAATGAGAATGGGGATGTTATAAGAAATAAAGCTAGACTTGTTTGCAAGGGGTATGCTCAACAAGAAGGTATAGACTTTGAAGAAACTTTTTCTCCTGTAGCTAGACTTGAATCCATAAGAATGTTTCTTGCTTTTTCAAGCTTCCAACAAATCAAATTTTATCAAATGGATGTTAAATCTGGTTTTCTCAATGGTGATCTAGAAGAAGAAGTTTATATAGAACAACCAGAAGGATTCATTTTGGGAAATGATGAAAAACTTGTTTGTAGACTTAAAAAGGCTCTATATGGTCTCAAACAAGATCCAAGGGCATGGTATTATCATCTTGACAAATATCTTCATCAACAAGGATTTTCAAAGGGGTCTGCTGATAGCAACTTATACACAAAAACTGAAAATGACAAACTATTGATTGTGGTTGTATATGTTGATGATATCATTTTTGGAAGCAATGAAGAATCTATGAGTCAGAAATTTGCTTCAGCTATGCAGCAAGAATTTGAAATGTCTTTAATTGGGGAACTAACATTCTTTCTTGGCTTGCAAGTGCATCAAACTACAGATGGTATATTCTTATCACAAGCAAAATACCTTAAGAAAATTCTGAAGAAGTATGGCATGGAAGAATGCAAACCTGTAAGTACACCAATGATAATTGGATGTAATCTTAGTTCTCATGATGATTCTCCCACGGTGAATCAACCAGAATACAGATCTATGATAGGAAGTCTACTTTATCTCACTGGGACTAGACCAGACATTATGCATGCAGTTGGGATTGTTGGACGATTCCAAGCTAATCCAAAAGAGTCTCACCTTCAGGCTGTCAAAAGAATATTAAAATATCTACAAGGAACTCAAGACTTTGGACTATGGTATCCAAAGAATGTTGATCTTACTCTTCATGCTTACACTAATGCAGATTGGGCTGGAAATGTTGATGATTGGAAAAGCACTAGTGGTGGTGCATTCTATATGGGGCCCCGGTTAGTATCTTGGTTCAGCAAGAAGCAAAACTCTATTGCCTTATCTACAGCAGAAGCAGAATATGTGGTTGCCGCATCATGTTGCACTCAACTTCTTTGGATGATGCAAACCTTACAAGACTTTCAAATCAAATGTTCACCTCCTATCTCCATTATGTGTGATAATAAAAGTACCATCAGTATCTCAAAGAATCATGTTATGCATTCCAAGACCAAGCAAATTCCCATCAATTATCACTTCTTACGTGAACAAGTTCTTGAACAAAAGGTGAAGTTGGAGTATGTTCCCTCCAAAGAACAATTTGCTGATATATTTACCAAACCTCTGCCCAGGGAAGCATTCAAATATCTCAGACAGAAGCTGGGAGTAGTTTCTGCCATGCAGAAGATCAGATCTGCTTAAATGCAGAAGATTAAATTGGATACGTGGATTTCATGAAAGACAATCGCATCTATACATGAGTTTATACAGATAAAACCACGTATGGGTGGTTGCTGACAATTTTTCTCTGGGTCAGCATTCTTCAGCACAGCTATGGTGCTATTGGGTATCTCTGGTGATGTTTTAGCTCTTGTATTTATGTTTCATTCTCTGATATTGGGTGAAGATGCCTTGATGATTTGCTGTGTTCGGGATGCACAAGCTAAGGGGGAGCATTGGTCATGTGGAAAGAATGCATTGTTGGCATTATGATGGTTCTAAAATATGATCTCTTTCTTGAGGTCTTTTTGGTATTTGTAACAAAAGGTCATATTTGTAATGTGATGAAAAGGTCATGTTGAGACCTATGATGTAAAAATGTAATATTCAATCATGTAAGGACTTGGTCAAATTTGTAAACCCACTTGGTAGGGTAGTTGAGTCAAAATATGTAAACCCACTTGGTTGGGTACCCGAGTCACATATGTAAATCCACTTGGTTGGATCATTGATGTAAGTATGAGTCCTTGGTGATAGCAAAGGTCATAGAGTCATGTACTTCATTGAAAAATATTTTTGAAGATTCAACATGAACTCAGGGGGAGCATGGTAGCTTTAGTGCACATCAGATCTACAGAATTCTTCTTTCTACATGAGAAGAAAAACCTTGTTTTGGTTTTGATCCGCCCTTTGCCCTTGATGTCAAAGGGGGAGAGTATCATGGTGTTTATGGTGTTTGAATAGGGGGAGAGTATCATGGTGGTTGCATAATGGTTATATTCAATGTATCTATCTGTTGTGGTGATCAAACACCATCATGGTTGCCATCAAGTCCAAAGGGGGAGATTGTTGGCAATATGATGCAATGTGTTGTCCTTGATGGAAACCTACTTGATAAAGTTGGCCTTGATGGAAACCTACTTGATGAGTCACCTATGATAAGCAACCTATGTGCTAAAGAAGTAAGAATGATGTATCTACAGATCAGTTCAGATGTGACAGAGAAAACAATTCCAGTAAGTGCTAGAAAAATGATAAATACAATATGTCACAATGTATATGCTACTTTTGCGAAGGAAACCCGCGTATATACTCTACTTTTGTGAAGGGAACCCACGTATACATTCAGGGTTAGCATATACGCAGTTTTTATGAGTCAAAGTTGCATATACACACGGATACGCACGCTCAAAGTCGTGTATGCCTTTTGCACTCTAAAAACTATGATACCTAGGGGCATTACCATGGTATTGGCCCACTGTATTGAGCGCTGGATTATCTATTTGATCCCATCCAGGAATACCATCGGAAGTTGTGTGGTTTTGACTCATGGTATTGATAAAGGCTAAATCTATATAAGGAGAAGAAGATCATTGTGCAAGGGTGTGCATGAGTAAGGGTTGTTGATGAATAAATATCTCTAAGGATTATCTGCATGAATGAACTCTGTTCTTAATTGATAAATATGAATCTTTGATGCACCCATGGATCTAAGGATGGTTCAAGATCTCTAGATCTTATGATGATGATAAATATCTAGGATGATCTGCAGCAGAAGAAATGGTGAAGATCTGGCACAAAGTCTGCTGAAGATAATGAAGAAATTTGGGTAAGTTTATAGATCTGATCTGTTTTGTAAAGTTTTCCATTTACAAATCTATACGCTAGTTGGCATCTGCAAAAGCGTGTGTATACGCGGTCTCTATTAATGAAAGGTGCATATAGGGTTTTCTGAAGAATAAAATACACAGAAGTATACGCGGGTTGGTGTGCAGGAAAGCGCGTATGTACGCAGCTTCAATAAAGAAAAGTAGCGTATGATATTTGATTCAATGAATGTTCAGGGTTGAGTTTACATCTGCATATCTATTCTGAAGTCTGGGTTATCTCTGGTATTCTGGTTACAGTGGTCTCACTGTTCTATTTGAAGTATTGGGCAAAGTATGTTTTTTAATAAGTGAAGGGTTGTGTTGAAGCTGTTTGATCCAGTATGAAAATTGATGAAATGTGGTTTGCAGTGGATCTGAGGGTTGAAGCCTTCAGTATGAAAGTAGAAGCTTTCTGCCAGTAGAGGCTGGTGCTAATATCAGGGGGTATTAGCTCCCTTCCAGGAGAGGCTGGTAAACGAGAGCAGGGGGTTGTAGCTTCCTTCCAAGAGAGGCTGGTAAACGAGAGAAGGTTGTAGCCTTCTGCAGGTGGGTGCCTGCGTGCTAGTATGATTCTGCGCCAGTACATGGTTGTAAGATGTTTTATTTATAATAAATATTGAAGACTGAGACGACGACAGCGGTGGTTTTCTCCTGACTTGGGTTTCCACCTTAAATCCCGGTGTTCATGTGTGTTGCTTATGTGTGATGGTTTATTATGTTTTTACTACACATGCTTATTGCTTAACATTTGATGAATAAATGATGCAATGATTTAAGAATAAAATACATAATAAGAGCTCTGAGCATACGCGAGTTTCCCTAAGGATATCCGCGTATATACGCTAGTTTTGTTCTGTAAAGTAGCGTATGGGTTTTGAGAAAAGAAAAGTAAAAAGTTTATCAGTTAGCTCTAAACACTGATTCACCCCCCCCTCTCAGTATTTTTCCCAACAAGAAACTAGTGCATTTCCCATCACTAGTGTTGTGTGAAATGGTAGAAATGAGAAGTGAGAGGCACTGCACCTCCTCACTACCAAATGCACCAATACGTAACTGACCTCCAGCGACCTGAAAATCTGCAAGAGATAGTACTAATGCTCTAATGTATCTTTGGGAGCACACTAACTGGCTCCCTACTACACAACCAGCTGGAACCTCTGGAAACGATGGAAAATCCACCCCTCTCCTCGATAGCCCTGTAATGAAATATATATCCTCCTCAGTGGGTGTGTACCACTGGTTAGGACCAACCTGGAAAGCTTGTCGGTGGGCATTCCACCTGTAGATAAGATGTCTCAAAAACACACCATGGGCCTTTAGGGAAGTAGCCTCCTCATAGAACTTGAGGAGGCCTACCTGCCTTAGAAGCCCCTGGATAGCTGCTATAATAGGGAGAGGGTACACATCTCTCTCCCTCTCTCGTTCCTCCCACAGGCAAACCATGTTATACTGCTCTGCCTGTTGTTTCTTTTGTTCGCCCTCTTCTCTTTGAATGATTAACATATTAAATAATTTTCTTTTTATTAAATGAGACATGTATTTAGGAATATACAAATATAACTTTTTTTGGAAAAAAAACAAACCAGTCGGTGCACCACAAAAAACAGTCATGCACCAGTTTCGGTGCGTCGGTTGTTTGTCACGCACTGGTGGCAGTGCCCCAGATGACAGTAAACACACCATATGCGGTGCACCTGAAACTTTTCAAAGCACCGTTGACTATGTATGGTGTCAGGAGTGCGGTGCGCTGACTAAAATCTATGCCCCGATGCGTATTTTTGTGTCAGTGCACTGACTTCCTATCTAATTACATAATCAACGATGCGGTCTTTTACTAGGACGCATCGTTGACCCTGTCGGAATGTCGAATGTGATGCGTTGATAAACACTGGGGCAGATATTTCCGTCAACACACTATGTTGCCACTATTCCACATGGTCAACGGTGCGGCTAGCTAAAATACTGCACCACTTTTTTTTTTTTTTAAATTTTAAAATAATGCAGTACGACTTTTGGTACTGCCCTGGAAACGGTGCAGATACCATTAGCACTGGTTACGGTGCAGCTTGTAAATTTTACAGGCATCACCGCTTACCGGTGCAAGCCGAACAGCTCGTGTGCACTGCGCAACAATTTTTTTTTCTTTTAAATGGTTAATTTTAAGATTATTTGAAATTCTAGTATGCTAAAAATCTTAAATATGGAAAAACAAGAAAAATACCTATACATTTCGCCATCGAGGAGGCATATTGGCTGTAGAATTTGCAAAAGAAAAATTTCCCACCATTTTGTAAAATGAAAGTTAGAGATTGGTGGGCAATGCATAGTAGCAGTGCATGCAATGGGTGTAATGGGAGCACCGATGTCAGGGCGGCTCAGACAAGGATAAATTGCACCTGTTCTTGAGAGCTCTGGAACACTAAGGAAAGTGAAAAATGTGGTTTTTTGGTTTTAAATTTTTTTATTTAACCCTGTTCCAGTGCATGGGGTTTTATAGGCGCACCGGTGCTGTGTCTTATGACCGCACCGGGCAGTTTCTGTTTTGGTGCTGTGTTTTATGATGCACCGATGCGGTTTATTAATATCACACTGGGCATTTTCAGTTTTTGCGCAATGTTTTGTGATGCATTGGTGCAGAATAGTTGTAAAGCACTGGTGATCTATAGTAATACGATGTACCGGGCGAGTGTGTATGGAGCACACGGTGTCCGGTGTGCCAATGTTTTGTATGCATCAGTTCTTTCTATTGTCGAGTGCATCAGTGTGGTTTTGGATAATAAGCGCACCGAGTGAAAAACATCCAAAAAACCCTCTGCCCACCAACCTCCTCTAGTAACCTCCTCTAGAAATGGATGTATGGGGTATTTTTATAAGGTGTTCCTAAAAAACATCTGCTAGAGGGTCTTTTCCTTGTAGTGATCACATACTTGCATGTCAAGCATACAAACTTGTATGATGATATGCTCTTACCCCAAAGTCCATTGTCGCAACGTCACTTTAATGATTTGCATTTCTTGCTCTATCTTAGCCACATTAGCATCATAACATAGCAATATCATTGTGATGACCTAATTGCACAAAATGACCTTATGCACAACAACCTCAATCAAACCAATGCAAACTTGACCATATGCACCCACTTGACATGTATAACCAATCATGAACGACCAATGCATGTTCAACATAGCACATCACACAAGCGAGCATATATGGATAACACCGAAGCATGACCATTATGTAACCCTAGCATAAGTAATCGATGCATGTACAGTATGTAACAATATGTAAGCAAGCGTGACAATAAAAAAGCATGAGAAACAGATAACTATTCATACACTCATGACAAGATGTTGAAAACAACACCATCAACACTTCCATGGTGACACTACTTCCACCATGGTCAACACAAAATGGATGCAACAAGCACATACAGACCACAAGAATACCAAACACATATGCAACCCACATGAATGAATTATCAACACACTTCCCATCCAGTCGAGGGTTGAACAATGCTCTGATACCACTTTGTGGTATTAGACATCACAGAAATAGACAAAAACCAACCATCACCCAGAAATAACAAAACCATACACCGCCCAAGGAGAGTGTAACCATGCTCTGATCCCACTTTGTAACACCCTCTTCCCATATATACCCAATTAATTGGAAAATCAGGGTAAACATGTGATGAGA
Organism: Pinus albicaulis; assembly: GCA_034641835.2. NCBI lineage: Eukaryota > Viridiplantae > Streptophyta > Pinopsida > Pinales > Pinaceae > Pinus > Pinus albicaulis. The sequence continues at coordinate 975,050,689 of CM076569.1, forward strand.
GGGTACTATATGGGATTGAACCTCCTAGGTGACCTTAAGGAAGTGGAACCAATGAAAACAAAACATGCATACCTTGTACATCATCAATGAAACCCCCAGGAGCTAACCCAACCTTTCAGGGCTCTTACCCCTGGGTCACACTAATATTTTGGCCGCTTTGAGCCATATCCACAGGCATAACACTGCATTCTTATGGCTAGGAGGCTATATCCCCAGGCATAACATTGCATGCCTGCGGCTAGGGCCCAAAAACCTCAGTTCTTTGCCTGCGACTCTGGGATTTGAGCCACCTTTTAAAGCCCAGCTCTAAGGTCACTGCCAAGAACTTCATAAAAAATTAAGGGATGATAAATAACAATAGGAAAATGGTATGGAAAAAATCACATCAACAAGAACTCATCTGGACCCCTCCTAACCATGACATGCATTTTGTTAAACATGTCACAAAAATGATAAATACAGGTGTAAACATGAAATCTAGGCATAGGGGTATCATACTTATATGAGAATCACTAAGAATAATTTATCCCCTACATAATTAACTGCAATACAATATATTTGACCATAGATACATTGTGCATTGATTTACAAGTAAAAACATGGAGAGATCCATATATCATCACTGATAAAATACATTCTTATAACCAACATAATCATAATAGAAATACCATGGATACAACAACAATATAATCCACATATAAATCAATACTTCTGCATACCAAATACCAAGAGAATGAATTAGTCATTACTGAATGTAGAAATCAACCAGAGATGGGACATCCACGTTCCACTTGACCATTGATTGGCTGAGCCAAGTCTCACTTCAGCCATTCACCCCTGTGCCATATTCCAAGCATGAATGTGGGATCTCATCAAACACATCAATCACAACCAATACAGGGCTTCCAAAGGCCAAACTACCTCAACCCTCAACCATTGATTCCACCTCATGGTCAGAAATCACAACCATCACAGATTTGTCTCTATCCAAGATGTTCCAGGGATCTAGAGTGTTTTTTCCAACTAGGGCTTCCAAGACTAGTAATTCAAACCCAAATATTATAGCGCTTCTAAATCGTTTTTCCAACCAAGGCTTCCAGGACTAGTAACTCAACCCATAGTTATATGTCGAGCTTCTAGATGGTTTGTCCAATCAAGGCTTCCAGGAACTAGTAACTCAACCCACAACTAAAGGAATCATGAAAACCAACCATAAAATGATCAATGGAAATAAACCCACAACATGACCATGGCTATCCAGGAAATGGAAAGGCTAGCGAAATCCACATTCATACACCATGCATGCCAAAACCTGATAACTGCACTCAGAACCTGTTGTAGATGATCATCCCGATGTCCTCTTGCACTTTCTTTCTCTTCCTTTTCCTTCTTTCTCTAAATCACCAAGTATCCACACTCTCCAAGAGTGCTCCAAGAAAACTCTAAGTATCCAAGAGTATGAGAGAGAGCGAGAGAGAGAGAGAGAGAGAGAGAGAGATAGAGAGAGAGAAAATAATGAGAGAGCTCCAAAAATGCACTAACAAAAGCTTACCTACTGATCCTCAGAAGCCTTTTTATATATGAGGCCTCTATTTTCTTCATTTTCCACTATTTTTCTTCATTTTCCTCATCACATGCAACCTGTGACCTTTCACCTCCCTTTTCTCCTATTTTACATTATATTTATAAATAAATGTCAATAAGTGCCACTTTGCCTTTCCAATACCTTTTCCATTACCTTTTCCAATTTCCTTTAGACATAATAACCGAAATGAACACCTGCTAGGATTTCTTTTCCCAACTTTCAACTTTGAATACGAGTCCCATCAACCATGGTCTTATATATTTTTTTTACATGGATTTTTACCTAGGGTTGTTATAGAGCCTAGGATTGTCACTCTGATACCAATTTTTAAAAATAGATAGAATGTGAGAGAGATAATAACATTGAAAAGATAAAAAAAACCATTAATTTTACCATGGAAAATCCAAACCAAGAAAAACCAACATCAATAGATCTTATTAATTTCCTTGACCAAATCTAAATAAGATGGTCAAGTGAGCTATCATTGCTCACCTCTACGCATGTTACAATGTGATATCCTCAAGCATTTTAAAGACTTCATTACATGTCATCCATGGGCTCAATACCATGGGTCACTAATACTATGTGCTCAAAATCACCACTATTGAGCTAATAATTTTACTCTTTCACCTAGTCAATTTTAACCTAAATTTTTTTAATTTAAACTTGGCTTGTGGGGTTCCTTGACCAAATATTGCCAAGCCAACCAAGTTATCCTTCACCCTCATAAAAATATATAACCAAAGAATATCATAATTCCACATGCTCCCTTCTATCTTTAAGCCCTATATAAGTCATATTTTAACCCTAAAAATCCTTATTAAGCCCTAGATATTGAGTGATTACATTTATATTATTCTATTGTTATGTAGGCTAGAACCTTTCAAGGTCCCCTTTTATAATAATTACACCCATTGTCTCATGTATATATACTAATGAGACCTAATATTAAAATAATCAAATATTATCTAGTACATTATATTCATTGTAAAAAGAGGTTTCCCCTTAGATAGGTCTATAATCATTGAATTTTTTATCATTTTTAAGGTGCAAGGTTCATAACATTTGGTATCAGAGCATATGAACCTAGGGTTTTACTACTTCAAACTAGTCATGGCATTTTCACTATAATTTTTGTTGGGAGGTTTCATATGGTGAATCTTGGATAATATTCAGGAGACATCTTGAGGAACATCTCACTTGAATTTAATATCTTGGTTCGTTATGGTTTCAAAGATATGATCTAAGGAATTTAGGGTCCTCGAATTCTCCAAAAATTAGTTCCAAACATGTCAAATGGTTTTTTCTATAAATTTTTTTATGAAAGGTTTCTTATGGAGAAAATTGGAGCATATTGAGGATAAATATCGACAAACATTTTGTTAAAATTTTATATCTTGGCCTACTATACTTTTGTAGATATGCTCTTAAGGAAGTTAGGATTCTTGAATGCTCCTATAATCAGTTTCAGACATGTCACTTTGGAATTTTCGCTATATTTTTTTTTATGGAAGTTTCAAATAGTAAAACTTGAAACATATTGAGGCGATATATTTGAGAAAATTGGGTTCAATTATTAGAGTTTGGTTCACTATAATATACTTTGTGGAAGTTAAGGTTTGTGAAGGATCTTGAAATTAGTTTCAAATAGGTTAGCTTGGTATTTTTTAGATAACTTATTTTCTAGGACATTTCAGATTGCGAAATCTTCAGATATCTTAGAATACATGTAGAAATACTTCAGATAAGAATTTCATAATTATATTTGAATAATTTGACACGTGACATGCTATACAATTTTTCTTGAAGGACGAGGTCAAAATTAAACATTTTTTGGGAAAGTTATCATAATTTTCACTCGACACATCAAATTCTAGTCAAACTTGTGTTATTTGAGGGAAGACATATCATAATATTATAGATCAAAGTTTTAGATTCATAAGGTTTTAAATCTCAATGATATGTCAAGGAAAATGTTAGCCATTTATATATTCTCAAAATTAAGGTTTTAAAGGTAAGAAATAACAACATAATGTATGATAATTAGATCCATTTTTATTAGTGACTATATTTTCTTTTCACAGGTACAACGTTGTGTATTCCATATTAGAAATATGTGTATACTACCAATACTATTAACATCCATCATGTCACTTGCGAGAATTGAACCTAGGTGGGGATTATTCCATTCCTTCTTCCCAACCACCCGGGATAACCCCAATTGACAAAGGATTTCAAAGGGATTTGAACCTCAAACCACACACTTCATATCATGGAAATTGCCAATTGAGCTACCCTGAGGGTTTGAGTGACTGGAAATTTTGATAAAGAGGAATAATGTTATTATTTTCTCAAATGGCTCCAAAGAAATATCATAAAGCTACTACACCAATTGAACCTCTTGAAGTGTCATATGGGATTTTTGAAGAAAGTGAAGATGTAGAATTTATGTTCTCCCAATTAGAGAAAAATGTTAATCAAATGGATTATTGTATGTTGAAAAAGGTAGACTTATCATGTTTTCAAGAAAATATGGATGAAATGGAAAGAAGATGAATTAAAATAAGGAAGAAATACAAAATCCCATGAATACCATGGAAACTATTCTCTTGGAGAGGATTTCTAAAAAGGATATTGAGATACACAAAAATCTCGAAAATATGGACAACTGTTGTGCTTTAACTCGATCACATATGGGAAATATTTTATCACAAGTGGAGAGAAAAGACATTGAGTTATAGAACAATATTTATGAATTTTGAATCCAAGATCTACATCATTAAGGTTACAAGTCAACACAAAGGAACTATTAGATTCTAAAGATTGATATGGGGAAGTTTCATGGTAATGATCCTATAACACATGGATATTTCAGATGGAACAATACTTTGATCTAGAATATTACATCCATGTTTTTAATAACAATATCAACATGTATGGTACCAATGGCTTTATAAAGGAAAAATGATTCTATTATATCCTGGTCCTTTTTTATAGAGGAATTGTGTGACAACCCGAGTTAAATTTCCATGTAAATAAATAATGTATAGACACTATAAAAAAAAAATCAAACCAAGGTCATGGGACATGTATTCCAAGCTAAATGAGAGGAAGAACATTACATTGGGATCCAATTGTGGTTAATTATTTATTGGTTATGGAAATTGGCATTGGCAAGAGGCAAAAGGAAATAAATGACAATTAATTATTAGAGGATAGCAAGGATATGAGGAAAAAATGAAAAATAAATGAAGGAAAATGAAAGAAGTTCCACTTCAACAAGTGGGGAATATGAAGGGACTAGAAAAGGATAAAAATGGTAAAATAATATGCATTCAAGAGACAATAAAGGAACACAAGAGGAATACGAGTGGCATCCAAGAAGAAGGTTTGAAGAACAACTAGCAAGAGTAGAAAAGAATAGAGAAAAGAGTAGCCAACAAGAGGCTTTTTGTAGGTAACAATGTGCATGTTTGATTATCTTGCTGGGATTTGAATGCATGGTTTATGCATTGGTTTGATGGTCATTTTTTTGTTGTCATTAGAATGGATATTTTCCTGGATTGACAGTCATGTACAATATTACCTCATGCCATTTCCTGGATAGCCATGATGTAGTGGGTTCCTCGAAACTTGTTTGGTTGAGGTCTGGATGCTAATAGGTTTTGGAACCTAAGTGAGGTGGTCTTAATAAAATACCAAGGGTTTAAGGTGGAGATATTTTTCTCTGGGTGAGCCCTTGACAAGTGGGTAGAGATAGGAAAAATCATCTGGGTATGGTGAATAAATTTTGAAGCATCCAAGCTTGTATTTGTTTTGGTGATTTCTAGACCTCGCCTCAAGTGAAATCATTGTGGCTTGAGGGTGGAAGTGGTCTTCCTCTGGATTATTTGTAGTTTTATATTTTGGTTTATCCCATGTAATCCCAAATTCAGGCTTAGAATATGGCATGGGGATAATTAGGCTGGAAGAAAGGATTGGTTCAACCCAATCTATGGTTGGGTGGAACGTGGAAGTCCTTGACCTGGTTAGTACTATGCACATGTTAATATGTGTTATTATTTAATTAATATCAATGAGCACAACTTAATTATGTGACTAGTTTGTCATGGTTCCATTATTGGTTAAGTATATGTTACATGCATTGTGTATTTCTTGTTATATGAAGTGCTCTTGGTATTGATCCGTTTCATGGTTTGGCGGACTCCTCGATAATTTATATGGATGCATGAGCTAATTTGTGTTTTATTGTAGCTATAATGAGAGGGAAGCAATCCTTCTTGATGAATATCTGATGAGACTAATGAAAATAGTGAACAGACTATGCATTTGAGGAATAGGTTCCTAGATATTTATCCACAATAATCATTTTTACTCAATGTTTCAAGTCCATATCAAGACCTATCATCAGGAGAAATCTTGATGAGAGAAAAAAGGATAAGACAAAAGGTATAACTAAAAAAAAAAGGCCTACCGTAAAACCAAATATAATAATCTAGGATTAATTAATATAATAGAGTTAAATAAGTAATAATTAATTATTATCAAATATAAGTAGATTAATAATATATATTAATTTAGTATGAATAATAAATGACTTATAAAATAATTAAGATTAAATTATTAATACTTTTATTAAAAATAATAAATTAGAATGACCCAATAGAGGCAACTTAATTAATTAATTACCAAATTAATAATTAATATCATTATTTAACTAAAAAAATTAAAAGTGAAAATTAATTAATTAATATAGGTACCATTAATTAATTTTCTAATATATTAATTAATAATAGTAATAACCCAATAAAGTAATTAATATCATTATTAATTAATTAATAATGTAAATTAATTAATTAATATAGTTTATTAATTAGTTAATTGGTTACTCAATTGATAATTTTATATAGATTAATGAATTAATTGTTACTAAATTAATTATTTAATGTATTTAATTAATCCTAAGTAAATAAGTATAAATATTCCTCGATGTGGTGGCAAACCAAGTAATTGAGACCCCAGATGCCATGCGTGGCTGGTCATGAGTTACACCCGACTTACGGTGCAAAGATTGGCTCCCTTGTCCTCTCAATGCATCTTGAGTATGAGAGTGGTAATGAGTTTCATTAGGGGAATTTTGAGGTCTAAAATGGGCATCCTAAGGAAATTATAAAATAATAGTGGAAATAATAAAATAAGATTAGATTACATCATCAAATTTTAGAGGGAAAAAAGGAAAACTACTTTTTCAACTTATCTCCCAATGGGTTTACTCAAATTTCGAGTGGGAACACTTGTTGGATGCAGAATTTGATTCCTCATCAAGGGAGTACCCATGTTGCATACTTTCAATGGACCATGCTACATGAAAAATGAGAAAAACATAAAAAAATTGATTGCAATCACATTATTTCATGTATTTCTCATTTTTTTGTGTAGCAGGGTCCATCTAATGTATGCAACATGGGTACTCCTTGGATGAGAAATTAAATTTTGCATCCAATGAGTACTCTCGCTCGAAATTTGAGTAAAACCTTAAGGAGATAAGTTGAAAATACAAGTTGAAAAAGTAGTTTTATTATTTTATTATTATTTTTACTTTTTTACCCCAAAAATGGTGAATCATCCCTATGGTTGACATCATCATCTTCAATCCTATTGGTTCTTATAAAGTTTATTTTGGTTGTACATTTTTTTTAGGAGGCCCATTTTAGACCTCAAAATTTCTCTAATGCGTGTGAGGCGTCCATCATTCTCAAAGGACGCAGACGATAGATACTGGCATCATTTGATGGAGGATGATGAGGTATTGTCTTGTGCAATCTAGAGTTGGTTTGTTTATTGTGCATACAGTTTGAGCGTCATTCTATGGAGTGGTGTTTTCAGAGGCTATCCTCCTTAGGAAAGGTGGATATTGCGTCGTTAGCTCCCCTTCCTTCGAATTCACACATGCATTTAGGTCAATTCCCAGCTCGGGGCTTGGTCTTTAGCCATCAAGCTTGGGGTCTACTCTGGTTCCCTGGTTCCAGAGTTGTTCGGTTGTGGGAGAGTGGGTTCTTTGTCGCGACAATGTGGAATTTGTTTTTTTTTCAAAAATATTTATCTTTCGGGGATCTACAAAATTTGGAGTTTACTGAGGCGTGGTAGAGTTGGTAGTGGTGCAGTTTGGGTGGTTGTTGTTTTTTCCTGAGTGGGGAATGATGAATTTTGAGCCCAAGCCTTCACTGTCGGTTCACAATTGCAGTGCCCTATTTTTTTCTCGGGTGGGTTGTCCATGGTCCTTTCAGGGGGAGCAGGGTGTTGCTCCATGGTGGAAATTGTCGTTTGGGTGGTTGTATATTGGTCTGCTCTAGGTATTCTCAGTCATGTCAGGAATAACAATATGCAGTCGACCCCTCGCTTTGGTCATTCCTCCTTGCAATTCTCTCTCAATTCGGATGGTTTGGGGGGTTAGGAATCCCCCTTGCAAAGGAACGGAGCAAATATTCGCTCGGGATGAGGTGGTTGAAAGGTTGGTCGCATGGGAAGGCTAGTCTCCGAAGGTAGTGGTGGTGGTAATGTTTCTTGAATAGGCAGCGTGGTATCTGGGGCTCACGGTGTTCGTGGATGTGGCATTCGTGCCCCATGGGCTTAGGATAAGGGTGGTGCTTCTCGTCACGGTGGTGCTAGGCATCACGGAAACTTGCGTAATTCACGTTAAGGATGAAGTCATTATTGCAGTTGGGAAATGTGTCGGGACCTGATCCAATCGGTGTTGGAGTGCTTGGAAACTTCGAAGTGAGTATGACATGAAGATAATTCAAAGCTCATCGCCACCCTAAACAAAATGCATTATTTCTAGTTCCATGTTTGTGAGTGCATTGTGGTGGTCTGGCGTGGCCGTAAACTTCTGTCAGAGAAAGTCGAGAAGTTAGAGGCCTAGATGGCCCATATCGAAGAGCATGCCTAGTGCTCCTTTCGTCCTCCACCTCCTCCAAGAACAACTCCAAACAAACCAACCTCCATCACCTCATATGATTAGCATAGTTACATGTGTTTTACTTGTTTTATGTGTTTACTGGTGCTTTTGGCCTCCTAGGTTATGGAAAATGACTTTCTTTGTTTTATTGTTTCTTTGTCATCTATTGATATTGGTAGTAAAAAAACCTATTCAGGGTGAGACTACCTGCTTTTTGTTGCTGCTACTAATGTATATATTTTTTGAAGAATAAATAGAATTTTGACTTCCAAAAAAAAATTAGTATAAAGATATAAGGGGGAAGAAATCAAACCTTAAAGTTGGGAGAGCACAGGGAGCCAAATTCTACTCACCTTAAGACCTCCATCTTGATTAAGGTTATTGGTATGTCTCAAAATATCCAAAGCCTCTCTAAGCCTTCTTTTGAAATAATGATCTTCTTTAGCAATGATAGTAGCATCCTCTAAGAAGACGTAATGCTTATTTTGAAAGGCATACTCAAAAAGAGAAGATGTATAATATCTTCTATTTCTAATGTCCACACCATTCTTCTTAATTCTTGTTTTGAATGATCTTCCAATTTCATCCATATATGATTTTTCCACAAGAGAAGTTAATATTCTAGACTCCCTTTAAATGACTCTGATCAATGAAATACTCAATTGATTTCATTTTCTTCCTTATTGTTTCAAATGGCTTAAACACTGAACCTACAAGTACCATTGTCACAAAGTGTTTATATAAATGAAAAATATGTGTTTGGAAAGCAGGATCCAGAACAAAGCCTAAGAACAAAGTCTGAAGACTTATACATATTGTTGACAGAGTTCTGGAAAAGTATAGGCAGTTGGCTTGAATGATGGCCCTAAATTTATGGAACAAGGTCCATGGCTACACTATCACAACTAGGAGATCTCAACCATAGCTTCAATTAGGATGCATTATCCATGTGGCTAGAGGCCTCTCGCCACACTGATAGGCCTGTATCCATGTGAATGAGAAGTACTATAGGTCAAGGAGTGGTTTAAGTTCAGGGAAAATTAGGTTGATAACAGTGTGATCATGTTTCTTTGGGTGTTTGCAGTGAATTTTGGACAAGTGGACCCCATTTTTGTAACTGCATCTTGTAATTTGGGTCATTCATAGTAACTCTCAACTCACATTTTCCTTGGTAAGCATGTAAAAGTGGGTAAATGTGGGGTGGGTGTTACTGAGTGGTATCAGAGCAGGTTCACAACACTAGTCCTTGGGGTAGATGCATATTGTTATGCATATCATTATGTTTATCATACATGCATGTTAGTAATTTTATTGTTATTATTTTTATATCCATGTACATGATATTTTTACCATTTTTATGTCATTATCTTGATTCATGCATGAATTGATATGCTCTTGATATTATTATATATCATGCTAATCTGGATTGACTTGTACAGATGCAATAGCCTCACTAAAAATAAATTGAGGTAATGCTTTCGATTATGAATTTTATTTGGTTTATCTAATAGTGGCATGTTGAAGGAAAATATAAGGCCAAGAGATGAAGAGAAAAGTGGTTTAGTACAATTCATATGACTCCCCGCACATGCTAGAAGAGAAATTAGTGAAATGAGATAAATCAGTTGAGCAATAGGGAGAGGGGGACTCTCTTGATCTAGCAGACACATTAAGTAGTATGTGGGAAGATATCATAATTTTTAATGATGATAATGAGTGGTTGATTGAATCCTAGGAAATTCTTGCAAAATCTCAAGAAAGAAAGTTGAGGTTAACGCAGTTATTCTTCAAATCCTTTCAGATTTATAGAAACATGGACAGCTGGGTACTAGTCATGGATATAGACAAGAATAAAAGACTAATGAGGCAGGTAGAAGCAGGTATCAAAAAAATTATAGGATGGATAGTGATGATATAGTAAACAGTGGAAGACCCTTGAGTACACCTGAGAAGAGAGATAATACGCATGGATTTTATTTTAGCTCTACTTCTAGGAGAAATAATCGCCATCACCACTAGCATCATCATAGGAGGAGTGAGAGGGAGTATTTTCCAGAGGAATTCAAGAAATCCAAGCCTCCTACTTTTTATGGTGAGATGACCAAATTAGAATATGTAGAAGCATGGTTATAAATTCGAATGAGAATTTTTTTTAGACTTCATGAATACTCAAAGAATATGAAAACTAAGATAACTACTTTTAGTCTCAAAGAAAAATAATATATATGGTGGGAAGATGTCAATCATGTTAGGGGAATCAGTGAAGAGAAGCTGACTTGGGAAGAGTTTGGAATACACTTCAGAAATCATCGCCATCAGCACCATCACCACCAACATCATGATAGGAGGAGTGAGGGGGAGTATTTAATAGAGGAATTAAATAAAGACATGCCTCCTACTTTTGATGGTTAGATGACCAAATCATTAGATGGAGAAATATGGCTGCTTCGAATGAGAAATTTTTTTAGACTTCATTATTACTCAAAGAATATGAAAACCAAGATAGCTACTTTCAATCTCAAAGGAAAAACAACTGTATGGTGGGAATATGTCAAGCATGTTAGGGGCATCATGGAAGAGAGTCTGACTTGGGAAGAGTTTGAAAGATTATTCAGAAAGAAGTACCTATATGAGAGCAATTATGATGGAAAGGCTAAGGAATTCTATGAGCTTGGGGTGGGTTCCATGTTAGATGAAGAATATACAACCATATTTCTAGAGCTACTAATATATGTTCCATATCTCAAGGATGGGAAAGTAAAGATACAAAGGTTCAATGGTGGATTTCCATTATCATTCAATTATTGGATTGAGTTTTATGAGCCTTAGTCATTGGAGTAAGGCATCAAAAAGTTAAATAATTTCTATGAATAGTTAAAGTGTAAGCTCGAGTTCAAGCATGACTGGAAAGGTAGTGAGAAGACTAAAGGGAAATGTCTTGGGAAGCGAGGAAGATCTCAAGATGAAGGTGAGAAGGAAAATATGGCCCCTCATAATAATTTCAATGTAGCTAAGAAAGGATGTGGGTATCAGCCTATGGGAAAGTAGAATAAAGACATCGACAAAGAATCATTGAGGTGTTGGACTTGTAGTGGATACCATCACAAGAAGGATTTTCCATTGCATTTAGGTGCCAATACTCATATCTACAGTGATGAGGAGGCACAAATAGTTGGGGATGTATCTTAGAGAATTCCCATGATCAATGTAACATGATAAACATGCATAAAACTAAATATATTCCCTAGAGTTATCCAACAGGGATTGAAAAAGTTCATGACTGAATGATGCAGTCAAAATTATGAGGGGGAATCTCTCAACTCAAATCCTGTCAGTTTATACTTATATTTGATGTTTTGAGAAGTTTCCATAAGTTGACGAATAATAACATATGCATAATAAAATTCCATATATGAATTATTTTGGAGATGCATATCTATCAAATAGATGTTAAATAATGATATGGTATATGTAAGGTGCATACAATAAGCATAAATACTCTCAATCTGTTGTCATAACATGATTCAAATTACAAAGAGTGGTTAATGATGAGCAAGTAACCATGAGTAGGTTGACAACACGATTTGGAAACCACTAATAATTTTATATGTAGCCTTGAGGAACCAAGGCTATGGAAAATAAGGCACTGCTGAGAGAATGACACAAGTGACACCTACACTTGTTGATATGCATATTGTGACAAAGTTGTGAGTGCATTAATGAGAAGTTGCTACCAGTAAGTGGTTTTCTCCATATATGTGTTCTAAGAAATATTGATTATGACTCTCAAAATTATGCACCCTTAAAGTACTTTTTGAATGTTTGATTAAGTGCACAATATGAGTATGTGATTATAAGATTAAATGAAGGAATGATCATGTTTTAAGACAATTTTACTAACATAATATGTGCTAAGATAAATGATACACACTTGAGTGCAAGTGGGTGCTGGTTGTAGCACTATGGCTAATGAATTTGAGTTGATTGCATACTATGTCATGGTTGTTAGTCTTGTTAAAAGGATCATTTTAATTTGATAATAATAAGCTTGGTAAAAGGATGATTTAAATTAATAGACATGATGGCTTAATCCTTGGAACATATGACTTAGTACATGTGTGAATAGTTTCATAACAACATGTTTTGTATTAGCATGGCATTGTAACAGTTGATTTTTTTATGTTCATATAACTAACAACTAGGTGAATGTGATAGCACATAATAAGACACAATTGCAATAACATAAAAAGGTAAAAGAACAGAATGGAGTGAGCATTCCTTTGGCTATGTTTGGAAACTATTTTTTTGAAATGAATGTGTGCTTTGCATGATTACAAGAGGTTCTCTTAACATTGATTTTGTATGACATTATGTGAATATGTGTTATGTTCATGAACATGTTGATGATTAAAGGAGTTTGGGAAGTTGTTGTTAGGAATCATCTGTGTGGAAGAATTGATTATGCATATAAAAATTAATGAATATATGAATGGCATGGTTTGGATAACATAATAAGGTTATATGATGAAATTACTTGTTATGTGGGGAATCCAATAAGCAAGTGGGAATCCTTGGTGTTAATTATTTTTATTGTCATGTGATTATGGCATTCATGTGCCCATGTTTATATTATGTTTATCACTAGAAAATACCAACTATGATGTCAGTAGGTATACTAATTACTAATTAGAATCATTGGTCAAAGGATTGGACATAAATGCCACTAAGTATTCTACCTTGGGGATGATAAATCACTTAGAAGGATTGTTGGGTCCATGGGAAATAATTGAAAGTGAAAAGGTAGCCATGAAAATGGGACAAAGGTGGTTCTCTAAACCTTGAACTTACTTGATATGAATATGAATATGTGTTATATCCATGAACATGATTGATCACTGAAGTTATGTTAAGACTTTGTGATTGACAGGTTCTTGTCAAGGATCATTCCTGTGGGAGAATCACAGTATAGATGGAATGAAAATGTTCTCAATTGTCAGAGGAATCAATTAGGAAATAGGCAACCCTTGCTGATTTATGATTTTGATATTATGTGCTTATAATTATGCCCATGTTTATGTTGTGAACAAGGAATGTTGAAGGATACATCATAATAACGAAGTCATTGTAATCTGTAACAAGTTGGGTCAATCATAGATAATGGACGAAACCACATACACAGGATTTGGATTATGGATACAAGCAGTAAGGTGTGGGAAAGACACTAGAGACAAGGTTTCTAGGTAGAGACAATGTGGTCTCTAGATGTGTCATACTACTATTGTATACATGTTGTATTGTGCCATGTGTATTGTGTACATGTTGTGTTGTAATATATGTATTCATTCTATTGTAACAATTGTATATTTTGAGTTAAATCATGTGTATATGTAAATATGTTGTGTTGTACACCATGTGTATGTGTATTTTTTTGTAAAAAATTTTGGGACAGGTAGTTATGTGGTTGTATGGGCCCTTGTTGTTGATTAAGAGTGGAGGTGTAAGCCTTTGGATTCCCTTATTGTTGATTAAGGGTGGAGGTTTAAACCTTTGGAATATCTTATTGTTGATTAAGGGTGGAGGTGTAAGCCTCTGGATTACCTTGTTGTTGATTGAGGGTGGCGGTGTGAGCCTTTGGATTCCCTTACTATTGATTGAGGCCAGAGGTGTGAGCATATGGATTCCAGTGTTATTGATTGAGGGTGGAGGTGTGAGTCTTTGTATTCACTTGTTTTTGTTTAAGGGTGGAGGTGTAAGCCTCTATATTCCCTTGGAGGTGTGATATTATGGATTCCCTTGTTGTTGATTGAGGGTGGATGTGTGAGCCTCTGAATTCCATTTTTGTTTATTGAGGGTAGCTTATCCTTTTTTATTTGTTGGTTGAAGGAAATATGCATACTTATATATGCCATGGTAAATATTGTATCGAGATGTTTTTATAAAGCTCCAATAAGCAGTATTTTTTTCATGTTTTCTTTAGTTTTGTCTTGTCATAAGAGTCATAGAACACCAAGGATGGTGCTCCCCATAGGGGCGGGGTTTGCGACAACCTTGAGTTAAATTTCCATGCAAATAAATAATGTATAGACACTATAAAAAAACTCAAACCAAGGTCATGGGACATGTATTCCAAGCTATATGAGGGGACAAACATCACATTGGGATCCACTGGTGGTTAATTATTTATTGAATATGGAAATTGGAATTGGCAAGAGGCAAAAGGCAATAAATGGAAATTAATTATCACGGGCTAGTAAGGACATGAGGAAAAAATGTAAAATAAATAAAGGGAAATGAAATAAATTCCACTTCAGCAAGTGGGTAAGAGGAAGAGACAAGAAAAGGATAAAAATATTAAAAGAATATGCATGAAAGGAAAAATGAATAAAAGAAGAAAAAGAAAATAAAATTGGAGAGAGAACATTCTAGCATTCTCTTTGGGAAAAAGAGAGGAAAAAGAGGGAGAAAACTACAACACTAGGAAACAAGCAAGAGATAAGTAGGGAAAGCAAGTAGCGCAAGAGGAAAATGAGTGGAAGCCAAGAAGAAGGTTTGAACAGAAGTGAGCAAGGGCAAAAATGAACAAAAAAAAGAGCTTCCAATAGGAGGATTTTTGCAAGTAACAGGTTGCATGTTTGATTATCTTGCTGGGAATTGAATGCATGGTTCATGCATTGGTTTGATGGTCATTTTTTAGTTTTGATTGGCATGGATATTTGCATGGATTTATAGTCATGCACAATCTTGCCACATGCCATTTGGTGGATAGCCATGATGTAGTGGGTTCACTGAAACTTGTTTAGTTGAGCTTTGGATGCCAATATGTTTTGTATCCTAGGTGAGGTGGTATTAGGAAAATACCAAGGGTTAAGGGTGGAGATGGTTTTCTTTGGGTGAGCCCTTGATAGGTGGGTGTATACAATAAAAATACTTTGGGTATGGTGAAGAAATTTTAAGGCATCCAAGCTTGTATTGGTTTTGGTGATTTCTGGACCTTGCCTCAGGTGTAATCATTATCGCTTTAGGGTGGAGGTGGTTTTCCTTTGGGTTCCTTGTTTGTTTATGTTTTGTTTTATCACATGTAATCCCAAATTGAGGCTTGGAATATGGCACAAACGTGATTGGGATAGAAGAAAGGATTGGTTCAACACAATCCATGGTCAAGTGGAATGTGGAAGTTCCTGACCTAGTTAACACTATGTATATGTTAATATGTGTTATTATTTAATAAATATCAATGAGAAAAAGTTTATTATGTGACTGGTTTTTCATGGCTCCATTACTGGTTAAGTGTATGTTACATGCATAATGTATTTCTTGTTATATTAAGTGCTCTTTTTATTCATTTTTTTCATGTTTTAACGGGATCTTAGATCATTTATATGGATGCATGACCTAATATGTGTTTTATTACAGCTAGTATGAGAGGGCATAAAGCCTTCTTGATGAAAATTTGATGAGAATAATGAAAATAGTGAACAAACTATGAATTCATGACCTATAGGTACCATAGTCACAATTTTTTTGTATAAATTAATAATATGTGTTGGGAAAGCATGAGACAAAATAAAGCCTATGAATAGAGAACGAAGACTTAGACATATTGTTAATAGAGTTCTGTAAATGTCTGCGCAATTGGCTTGAATGCTGGCCCTAAAATTATGGAATGACATATGTGGCCGCACTATTAGAACTAGGAGATCTCGACCACAACTACACTAAGGATGGGTTATCCATGTGGCTGAAATCCTATGGCTACATGGATAGGCCTGTATCTGTGTGACTAAGAAGTAATGTAGGTCAAGGAGAGGTATAAGTTTAGGGAAATTATCAGTGAAGAAATTTAGGCTAATAATAATGTGATCATGTGTCTCTGGGCGTTTTCAGTCAATTACGGACAAGTGGAACCCATTTTAGTAATTGCTTCTTGGAATTTGGGTCATGCATAGTAACTCTCAACTCATATTTTCCTTGGTAAGCATTTAAAAGTGGGTATGTGGGGTGGTGTGTTACAAATTGATAACACATTATGGGGATATTAAGAGTAATGCATTATTTAGTAAATTGGTAAATATTTGAAAAAAGGTCCAATTATAGAGCACATTCAACAATTCCAAAAGTTGAGTCTCAAGGTAAAGAATATTTCAAAATACAATTTGTTAGAACTATTTATAGGAAATTTAAAGGAAAGCATCCAATATGAGGTGTGTCTCTTTGAACCTAAATCCCTAGAGCATGCTTTCAATCTATCAAGGAAAGTTAAAAGAAAAAATATGGTCACCAACAACTATAGAGAACACACTACCTTTCCTACCTTCACTCAACCAACAAGGTTGACACCTTAACAAATGGATGACATAAAAGAAAAAGTACTATGTTTGAATTGTGACAGAAGGAAAACTAAGGGGCATAAATGTGATGAGAAGAAATTATTCGACATAGCATTTGAAGAGGAAGAATATCAAGAATTGAAATAATCACAAGATCTAGAGCTAGAAGACATTACTCTAGAAAAATCTTGTCATGCATTGGCTGACGTAAATACTCCACAATTCAAGGAAGAAGGATATATAAAAAATATAAAGGTAACAATGTTTATTGATTTTTCTAGAATCCATAGCTTCATCAATTACAAATTAGTGAAACTTCTCAATTGTTACTTATATCCAGCATCATATTTTTGAGTAATGATTGCAGATAGAAGTACCACAAAATTTTCAAGGAATTTCTATAGTATTAAGCTCAATATTGGAGATTATTTATTATATAGTCCCATGATTTTAATACAAATGGGTGGTGCTCACGTCATTTTATGTGTCCAAACAATAACATTTATTTTTCAAGGTCTATTCATAAGTTTTACCTTTGGAGACAAGGAAATTGAGCATAGAGGTATAAAATGAAAACCCTATAAAGTGATAAGCTTTAATGGAATGAAAAAAAATACTCAAAAAAGGACATTGGGGTGTAATTGCACAATTATTTTCATTAACTGTTCCAATGTCAATATCATATATGTTAGGGGATCTCCATAAAGTTTTCAAAAATTATTCCAATGTATTTGGATTAATACTTGAGGGTGTTACACCTGCTCGAGATCATAACTATGCCATTCATTTATAGTTTGGAAGTGTATAAGAGATAAACGATGAAGTGGAAATCATAATAGAATAAGAAACAATCCTTGAAACAAGGATTAAGCAGGCGAGTAATCTAACATGGGAAGATGACTTATTCATTTAGAATCACTAGAAAATAGTCAAGTGTTGAGGATAACACTTGTTTGAAGTTGAGAGGCATATGAAGTCCTACATAAGCCCATGTTAACCCTAAAACCCCTTATTAAGCCCTAGATATTGATTGATTATATTTCTATTTTTATATTATTATGTAGATTAGAACCTTTCACAATCCCATACCCTTTGTTGGATCCTCAAGATCGAAGGATCCTGAGGGATTCACTTCCTTTCTTTTTTTAGCTATCATTCAATCTCCTTCGGCTGAAGCCGTGCTGTCCCCTACCTTTTCTTAACAATGCGTTCTGATTTTCTTCTCTTTGGCAGGATATGGTCTATCACTGGAGGAACAACAATTACTCTTGCTTTAGCCTCGCCGCTGGTATAGCTGTTCGCCTCACTTAATTCTTGTTTTTGACAATAAAAGGAAGTTTTTAGTTACTTTTTACAATAAACATAAGTCTTTGCAATTCTACCATAATTCTGTAATAAATCACCTTTCTAGAGTAAAAAGAGTTATGTTTAAAGTAAAAGAATGAGGAAATACATGGTGAATTCATACCTTTTCCAATGCTCAACATACCCCCCTGCTTACCCTTTTTCATGTCCTCATGAAAACCATAGTTTACATGCAAAGCAGTTAAAGAATAAGCTGGAGAAGGCTTTTCATCAAAAGGCCTAAAACCATGCATTGCAGCTAAAGCTTCGAAGACATGCCCTGTCTGTCCTTCAGGTATTTCATAGATGGCTTTATATTCTGCTGCAGGATACCATGAAATGGGGATTCGAAACCTACACCTTAGCCAGAATGGGCCTTCCCTCAAAATGAGGTTGCTATATAGAACCAAGTGGTCAGCAGCTAATCCAAAATTTTTATAGTTAAATGGCTCTCTATTTTGAATATTCCGATTGGAAATTCCCCATCGGACCTTAGTTGTTATGTAGGCCTGGTTTCTAATAGATATAAAATATTCTATCCCATTCAAGACAATTGCTTTATGGACAGGCCCCAATGCTTGGATAACACCTTCTCTTGTCATCAAATTCTTCTGCCTAGCCCATAATTGTAATGGGTGTTTTGGTTCACTCCTAACCCACAAGTCTAACTCATTTTCTTGCCTTTGAAAAAAATTATAGGCTTTGAGCCATTTTAGCTTATTAACAACAAATGAAATAAATTCTTGGTATTGGATGTCACCCACAAAAGGGTTGGGATTTGTCTCAATATCATTTTCCAATATGAGATTATGCAAATAGAACTCACACAGGAGACGCTGTACCTTAACCCCATAGAGTTTGCAGCATGTTACAAAATCATTTATAGTGTTTAACTCTATGGACTTTCCTGCCCTAACTGATTTAATTTTTAACTGTAAATATCTCTTTAATAAAAATAAAGCATAATTCTTGGCAGGGCATCTACAAGATAAAACATCTGTGTATAATGAGCAGAGAGTATCCATTCGATTCTGGGATATTTTTAATTTATTCATTACCTTTTCAGCCTTCTCCTCTGCCTTCCAACACTTCTCATAGGCTTCAGCCTCTGCTGCATGGATGATCTTCATTTGCTGCTGCAACTCCTGGTATTTTCTTCTACGGACCATATTCTCTTCAAGTTTTTCCCTTTCCTGTTGAGCCTGTGCCAACTCCTCTTGGAGTTTGGCTAATGTAGGATCACTAAAAGTGTTTTGACTATAGGATTGTACATTTTCACTTGAGGTTGCTCCATCTAGAGCAGCTACATTTGGAACAGTTGCCTACTGTTCCATATCTTCATGATTAGGCTCAGCCATAGTCTCTACAATGTGGGGCTTTGTTTTAGTGGCCACTTTCCTCTTTTTCGAGGCTCGTTTGGTGACTATGATTCTCTTCTTTGGGGTTATTTTGGGCATTTATTTCATTTTAAGAACCC
This sequence comes from Pinus albicaulis, assembly GCA_034641835.2. NCBI lineage: Eukaryota > Viridiplantae > Streptophyta > Pinopsida > Pinales > Pinaceae > Pinus > Pinus albicaulis. Next base: position 975,070,380 of record CM076569.1, read on the forward strand.
TAATAGTCTGCCTAAGTTGTTCCACTAGCCTCTGAAGCTTTTTTCGCTCCCTCTGAAGTTTTTCAAGTTCAACTACTTTCTTTCTCTTCCTTGATGGAACGACTGTTCCTTTTTCTGAACCCAATTGCTCAGCGAGGGTTTGTTCCTCAGCAGTTGTGCCTTCGGTTGGGATTGCTTCTCTGTTTTCTTCTTGGAACACTTCTTCAGTGTTCATATGACCCTAGCTGCATTCTTCAGGGGTAATAACCTCAATTGGCTCTACTATTCCCTAAGAATTTTCAGTTTGGAACACTACTTCAGTGTTCACCTCTTCCTGTCCATAATTCTTAGGGGAAGTAACCCCAGTTGATTCTGTTGTTCTGTTAGGGTTTCCTCCTTCTATTTCATCTGGCATTCCCTCAGCCGTTTCTTTATTGGCAACAACTTGCTCCTGCAATTGGTTGATATCAACATTAAGGTTCAGTGGGCTATGGGGCTGCACATATTCACTCATGTTGGCCAAAATTTGGGCCAATTGGTCCTCTTGCAAAGGGTTCTGTGGTGAACTTGCAGTGGTGGTTTCAGGAGGCTTTTCTCCTTCTCTTTCATTCTCACTGCTGCAATTATCTTCGTCCTCTTCACAGGTATGATAACTACCTTATTCCTCATCAGAGTAGTGAATCTCTCCCTCTACACTAGTATGAGGACTTCCTTCTTCTTCCTCATCAGAGTAGCGAATCTCTCCCTCTACTTCATCATTTCCTTCTCCTACACTACTTTGTTTCTCACTACTGGTGTGGTGACCTTTTTCCTCACCATTGGTGTGGGGGTTCATTGCTTCTTCATCCTCATCAGTGTGGGGACTCCCTCCTTCTAGTTGTGGGGTTGTTCATCCTCCGAGTTGGGCAATTCCAAGGGCTGGCTACTGCTACCCGGAAGGCCTTCTATCATTCCCCTACTTCTTTTTGAACGAGAGGATTGTCTACATTTTGATGGCTCTGCTGCTGTGCTAGCCATTCTCTTTCATTTTGGGGGAGGTAAGGCTAATCCTACATCAATCGAAAAAATCAGTTCTTCCCAACTAGTCTGTTGTTGGGCAAGGCTATAACTTACTATCAATCTAATTAAGGAATGGTGGCTTACCACCATGTCTGTGTGCCGAGATTTTCTTATTCTACGGGCAACGTCATGCAGTAAGGAATTTAAAAATTCAGGAAAGTTTACATTACATTTTTTCTTTAATACTGCCAATAACTTAAGGTGGCGAGGTCTTACCACGTCTTTTCTTCAATTGCATATTATATAGGCCTGTACTAATTTTTCCAATTCCGTCCATGGTTCTCCCAACGATGCTGGCTGAACTCCTCTGCCTTTGACAACTAATGTCTGTCCTTCTTCCTGGAAAATGTTCATGGCTTCTTGAAGCCTGACCTTTTTATGAGTCCATATGGTTCCTTCCGCTGGTAGACCAGACACCTCTGCAATTATTTCATCTGTTACTGCTATCTGTATACCTCTAACCATGGAGTAACCTTCCTGCAAATTCTATAAAAACTCGATAGTTGTTGTTTCATGAGGTTGTTGTAGCCTTGTGAGGTATGTAATCCATCCCAGTTTTTCCAGAATTTCTCGTGCAGCATCATAAATAACCAGCACCTACGGCTTACTATGAATTGGTCGACCTCCCATCTTCTTTTCACATTGTTAATTCCTTACGAATGCACAGGAATGCAATGCAACAACATAGCATAGTATTTAGTAAATATCAGAATAATACCATTAAGTTTTTGTAATTACCAAGAATATAGGGTTTTGACTCGTGTGCAGGTAAAGAAATATAGGGATTTGATCTGCATGCAGTCATTAAGAGGCATTCGTGCCCCCACTGAAGGATGATAGGTCGTCCTCGACCGTTAAATAAGAGAGGAAAGTACTGCGCAACAGTTGTATAGCAGGAAAAAGCATGCATACTTATGATACAATCAATCAAATTATTGCATTACTGAAATCGATGCATGTGATTAAATTGAAAATAGATATAGAAACATTTGTAATGATTCAAAGATAAGGAAATGGGACAGCTTATGTGAACAAGTACTAATGCGCTTATTACCCACTCAAACTAATCTGATCGATTTATGATGAATTTTATGTATAATAGGTTCAAAACCAAGGGTTTAGGAATCATAATTTCATTTGATATTTAGATAGAGATATAGGAAAAAGGGTTTAACATTACTATTGATTTGTAAAAATGTGACTCCAATACCATTAGCAGAGCTTTGTTGCCCACAGGTGTCCATAACCTTGACAAAGTTTCTTTCTCACCTTTGGAACCATTATCCTTTATTTATGCCTAGGGAAGTGTTGTGTGATGTCATAATGGAGGCCATTGTGATGGCTTGGGGACCAGATAAATCACAATGCCATTCACCGGAAAGAAGTGAAAATTGGGCAGGTCGGCTCATGATGAGACCTCCTATTCTAAGGAATTTTTAGTTTTTTTTTTTCAATTGTCCATTGGACCATATCCCTAGTGTGGTGGCCATGATGGGACTACCACTTCACTGCTTCCTTATGATCATGGTAGGTTGGCTCTTGATGAGACCCCCTATCCTCCATATGCCATATCATAGAATTTTTAGTGATAGATATATATATATATATTTTCCCTTCTTTTTTTTATATAACACTTTCCTACTTATATATAAAGGATGGCTCAACACTCCTTAAGAGTAGGGATGGTGGAAGAAGTCTAAACATCTCAATAGAAAATAATATGCCCTTATTCTTACTCAATAAATAAAAATCAAAGAAAGTTATAAAAATTTGGGGAAGAACCAACATGATAAAGATAATCAATCATATTAATTTTAGTGATAGTAAGACAACAAAGTAAAATTGGTGGTTATGTCCTTTTTCCTTCTTCTTATCACTACAAAAAAAATTCTTAAAAATGACAATTTCTTTTGATTTTCTAATTCCAGTAAGCTTTAATTTGTGTAATATTGTATAAATAGTATGTTTGCCTTTAGAAGAGTCATTAAAAATCCTCAAAATGTTGTTCTAAAAAAATAAAAATGCACTCAAAAAGTGATGTTCCTTTGGAAAGGAACAGCAGAAACAATCTGCGGAAACACTGTTCCTTTCGAAAGAAACAGCAAAAACAATCTGCGAAACTATTGTTCCTTTTGAAAGGAACAGAAAAAACAATCTGCGAAACAACAAAAATAAACAGCACAATTGTTGTTCCTTTTGAAAGGAACATCAAAAAAAATCACAACAATACTTTGTTCCTTTCGAAAGGAACAACAAAAATTTACAATAAGAAAAATAAGAACAATTGAAGAAACATAATTCCATACAAAAAATAAGCAAAGTAAAAGAACAATATTTATGTACAAGTTTCAAAAGAAATAAATGATTTAATGAATGGGTACCGCGGAGGAATTATCTCCCTCAGCAAGAATTTGCATGGTAGAATCTTCCCATAGTTGTTGGTAGAAGGATTCTCGAGTAAGCGGTTTATGGTAAAGTCAAACTCGATGACAATTTACTTTGAAAGAATGTCCAGATCCATCAATGGTGGTTAATGTAATGGTGCCATTATCATGCACTTTTTGTATCTCGTAAGGTCCAAGCCATTGGGTATGGATTTTCCCTGGAAAATCCTAAAACCTGGAGTCATATAGGAGTGCCCAATCTCCTTTGTGGAAGATTTTTTCTTTGATGAGGGTGTCGTGCCATTTTTCTCTCTGTTGTTGAATTAATGCAGTGTGTTGAAGAGCAGAGAGCCTAATTTCATCTAACTCATTGATTTGTTGTAATATTTTGGCCTGGGCTTCATTTAAATCTAACCCCACCTCCTGAGTTGTTCTTAGTGTCTAAATTTCAATCTCTATTGGAAATATGGGCTCTTTTCCAATTACCAATTGATATGGTGAATACCCCATAGTACCTCTCCATGTTTTTCGGTACACCCACAAGGCTTCTGGCAACCTGTAAGCCCAATCATGTCTGTGTGAGGCAACTGGTTTTGTTAGTATAGATTCAATCACTTTATTCGCGCTTTCTACCTGGTAGTTTGCCTGTGGGTGGTATGGGGTTGTAATTTTGTGCTAAATGTGGTAATTCTGTACTGTTTCGGCGAGTTTATTACCTACAAACTGCGGTCCTCCAACTGTGATTATGTCCCTTGGAAGGGTGTATCGCACAAATATTTGGAAAAGGAATTGTATTACAGAGACTTCTGTAGCTTTCAAAAGTGCCTCTACTTCAACCCATTTAGTGACATACTCGGTTGGAACTAGGATGTATGTTCTTTGGTTCAATGGGGGGTTAATGGGACCAGCAAAATCAAGTGCCCAACCTTCAAATGGTTCAATTACTAATTTTGGGTTAAAAGGCATTTCGTCAGACTATCCAGGGCGACCCGCCCTTTGGCAGCTATCACAGGCCTGCACAAATTTTTTAGCATCTTTAAAAATGGTAGGTCAATAGTAGCCTGTCTGTAAAACCTTGTGGGCAGTTCTACGATCTGCAAAATGTTTGCCACACGGCTCGTCATGGCATGCTTTTAGAATATCAAATATTTCGTCCTATCGGACACATCTCTTGATTTGCATATCTGACCCTATATGAAACAAGTAGCCCCCAATCCAAGAGAATCGGGTATTACGCTGTATTATCTACTTTCGTTCATTAAGGGTTAGATGTTTAGGTAATTTTCCTATTGCCAAATAATTTTCTATATCAGCATACCATGGGGTTCTAACAGTAACAGCGAACAAATGTTCATCTGGGAAGTGGTCTTCGACTATTGATGCATTTGTTGACTTTGGCATTCGTGACAAGAAATCAACTACAAGGTTCTCTTTTCCAGGTCGATATTTAATTGTAATATCGAATTCCTGCAATAAAATCAACCATCTTGTCACTTTTCCATTTGTAACAAGTTTATTTGCTAAAAATTTAATGGCATAGTGATCAGTATATAAAACTACAGGATACACAGTTATATAATGTCTAAATTTATTTATAGCATGTATTACAGCTAAAAATTCCTTCTTAGTCATAGTATAGTTTAGTTTAGCAAGAGATAGATTTTTGCTAATATAATAGATTGCATATGGTTTCTTATCCTCTTTCTACCCAAGCACTGCTCCAATCGTTGTGTCTGAGGCATCAGATGAAATTTGGAATGGCAAATTCCAATTTGGGCCCCTCAGCACTGGGGCTGTTGATACAAGCTTTTTCAGATCCTTGAAAGCATGGTCACATTTATCTGTCCAAAAAAATCAACATTTCTTGTTAGTGCGTATAAAGGTGCAGCTATTTGAGAATAATGTTCTATAAATCTTCTATACTAACCAGAAAATCGAAGAAATCTATGTACCTCTGTTTGTGTGGTAGGAGTAGGTATTAACAAAATTATTTGAATTTTGGTTAGATCCACCTGAATTCCAGCTGCTGAAATATAATGTCCTAAGATAAGTCCTTCGGTCATCATCATATGACACTTTTCATGGCTTAAACAAAGCCTAGTGTCAATACATCTTTGCAACACCTTTTCTAAGTTTTCTAATGCTAGCGCAAAAATCATCTCTGTAAGGTGTGAAGTCATCCATATACACTTCGAGCCCTTCATTTATTAAATCTGAAAAGATGCTGAGAATGGCCCTCTGAAACGTAGCAGGGGAATTTCATAGACCAAAGGGTAAGACTCGGTAGGAAAATTTCCCCCAAGGACAGGTAAAAGTGGTTTTGTCTTGGTCCTCAGGGGAAATCTGGATTTGATTGTACCCACTGAAGCCATCTAGGAAAGAAAAGAATTTATTTCCTGCCAATGTATCTAATACTTGTTCAATGAAAGGAAGGGGAAAGTGGTCTTTCTGAGTTGCTTTGTTGAGCTCTCGGTAATATACGCATATCTCCACTTTTCGTTCTTCTTTGGTACCACTACTAATGGGGAGACCCACTTGCTATCAGATATTGGGTAAATGAAATTAACATCCAACAGATTTTGTAATTCAGCTTTCATAATCTCTTTAAGGTGAGGGTTTAGTCTTCGTTGGGGTTGGCGAATGGGTCTCGCATCTTTTTCGGTATAGATGTGGTGTGTACATAACTAGGGGTCAATTCCCTCAATGTCTGGATAATCCCATGCAAAGGCCCCTTTATATTTTTGTAGTAATTGGACCGTCTTCTTTTCTTGTTCAGCAGTCAGATTTTTGTTAATGTTTAAAGTTTTGCCTAGTTCAATTTCCACAATATTACTATTGTACACAGAAGTAGTGGGTATAATTTGATCAAGAATGTCTTTCAGGGGATCTTCTTCTTCTTTATTATCAAATGTTTCCTTGATCATGTGACATTGTAGATGGGATCTGATTTGTGGTTTGTTAATAAAACTATTAATGATCTCATCCTCTGTTTGATCTTTAAAGTCGAGGGCATCTTATATGGTTAGTGGTGATCTCATATTTTCCATAAGATATGATACAGGTTGCTTTCTTGTTTTGATTATTGATAGGCTTGGTTGGGCTGGGATATATAAAGCTAAATTCTTGACATAGTTTCCCCTTGTTATTTTCATGTTGCCTTGTCGGCAGCCAATATAAGCATCGGCAGTTGCCAACCAAGGTCTACCTAGAACTAACGGGTGTCCATTTAGCTGGTTCTTTGGGTTGATAACCAGGAAGTTAGCAGGGTATTCCCAAGAATCTACAGATACCATTACATATTGTAGTGTACCTTTTGGTTTGACTACCGATCAGTCAGCCAATTCTAATAAGGTTGTTGTTGGTTCTAATGATGTAATGCCAAGTTTTTGACAGGTGGTGGTTGTTAGGATATTGATTGCAGCTCCCAAATCAACTTAGGCATTTGGGAACAATTTCCCATTGATTTTCACTGTCACTATAGGATTTCCTAGGTATTCATATTTTACAGGTGTTTCCATTCCTGATAATAAGTCAGATAGAGTACTGACTATTTGGACAGTTGGGTTGGTTGTTGTTCTCCTCTTTGGCTTCTTTATACACAATTCCTTAATGGTTTTTTCATAAATAGGGATGTCTTGGATAGCTTGGAGGAGAGGGATTTTTATACACAAATTTTTTAATTCTTCCAGAAGATCAAAATCAGGATATTCTAATGGGTGAGGTATGATTAATCGTTCTAGGAATGGTGGAGAAGAGGTGGTTTCTTGTTGTGGAGTTTGATGTTGAGTTTGTTGTTGAACCACCTTCTCTTGTTCTATAGGTAATGGATCTTCAGTGTGAACATTTTTGTCTCTCTCTATTTCTACTATGCGCCCAGACCTCAATTCAAGGTCATTACACTCCCTCAGTTCAGTTTCTAATTCTGATGGTTCCATTATTTGGACAGACTGAACTGGCCTATTGTTTGGGTTTGGGTTTGGGTTGGGTTGGGCTAGGAGTTGTGGTCTTAAATTGGTCTGGGGGTTTTGTGGTAATGTATAGGGGGCTGGAAATGTAGGTTGAGAGAGGGGAATTGTTACAGCTGGCTGATTTGCAGGTCTTTTCCAATTTTATTTCCAGGCTTGACTCTACGAAGTGGAGGGGGACCATTGTGTTGGATAAGAATTGTTTTGCCAAAATTGTGGGCAGAAAGGAAAATTTGGCCAATTAGTTTGGTTTGTTTGATTTGGCCATGATGATGGAGGAAATGACTGTTGTGACCAATTGGGGAAAGGTGGTTGATTTTGCCACATTCCATTATATTGCTGAGCATTATATTGAGGAGGTTGAAAAGAAGAGAATGGATCAGTTGGCATACCTGATTGTCATGGTTGCCATTGTCGGCGTTAATTAAGTAAGCATACCACTTCTGATTCTTCTTCTACCTCTTTATAGAATTCTTTTAACCCAGGAAGCGAGGGACATCCTTCTGTGGGGTGATATTTCAAGAAAATGGCACAAACTTTGATTATATCTAGCAGGCACTCTTTGTGGTTGTGTTTCTTCCTGAATTTAGGACATAATATTGCCAAAAAAATTTCTGCTTCTACTTGCTTTTTTTGGCTTGCATAATGTCGAACTGCATTTTTAGAGTCCCTAGAATATCTGTTTTAAAATCTTCCAGCAGATTTCCAATCTCTGCACGAGTTACACCTTCACTGGAGGTCTTATTATCCCTTGTGATCATGTCACGTTCTGCTAATTTTAGCCTTGTATTGCCTCTCAAACTCCTGATACATAAATCAATAATGTTAGCATAGATTTCCTGATATATATCAACTTTTCCCATAATATTTAATGTTTCAACCCATTGATCCTTCATCCCCCTAATTAATGTAGTTTTTAGTACATTATCAAGTAAGGGTGAAGATGCATAAGGAGATCTCTGGAGGTTGTATTGAAACCGTTCCACATATTCTTCCAGAGTTTCATTGGGTTTTGGTGTCATTTGGAATATTTCATATTTTAGTTCCCGGGACCTGCAATAATCCTGATATTTCTTTAGAAATTCAGCTTTCATATGATCCCAATCATTTATAACACCCCCACCTAGCCCCATAAACCATCGTAAGGCTGCTCCTTTTAATGTGGAAGGAAATAGTTTTAATTTTTGGGGATCGGTGGTATATTCATACCCCCTGCATAATACATCGAATTCAAAGAGAAATGCATCTGGATCTTCTGATTTCAAGCCATGAAATGTAGGAATATGTTGAAGAGGGATGGCTTTCATGGGTGCATTAATTGGAGTATCCACTATGGGATATTGCAGTGTGGAAGTTTGTTGAGGTGTTTGTTGGTTCTAGGCCATTTGATCAAATATGTGCCAATATCCTTCTGGGATCTCAAGGGAATTCCTAGGCTGACTAGAAGGAACAGGAATGACCTTGAAAACGCTCCCTTGATCTGGAATAATAAGTGTTCCTTGCTGGCCTACTGTCTGAGGAGATTCAGGTTCTTTGTTTTGAATGAGGTTGACAACGCTTCCCTTATCTGGGTTGCTATTTGGACTATTTCAATAGGAGATTTTGGTTCTTTTGTTTCCCTTGTTTCCCCTTCTCCTTCACAGAGATTACTAGAGTTCCCTTCTTGTGGAGAAATTAGGCAAGAATTCTCAATTTCTTGGGAATCTTGCTCAATTTCTTCTGTTTGACTCTGTGGCCTGAAGGGAACTAGTAGGTTGTCTAGAAATAATTTTCCTAGGTCCTACTGATGGCTGAGATTCAGTTTTCTTAAGGATTTCATCAATGAAAGTTGTTCGCCCAAGGGTCACCGGTCCCTTAGGTTTTTCGGATTTAGGCAGAATTTTGTTTTGTTTAGCTTTTCAATTCATTCAAAAAAAAAACCTTCATTCCTACCTAAATAAATAAATTTACCCAATTCTATTGTGAAGCGGGCTGTGAGCAAGTATGTTTCTTGCTTGGTGCGCAGGTTCTTACCTTCCGTCTTTAATACCCAATTCTTCCCAAGAAGAAAAAAAATCAAATCTGCATTACTCCTTATAAATGGCATACACTCTCCCTGGCAACAATGCCAAAATGTTGAGTTATAAAAGGTGTCCTTTTAATGCCTATTTATCCTACATTAATTATCAATCTGAGAACGACTTTTTGTTTCAAGAGTGTACTCTATTTGAGGCTGCAATTTGAGCTAAGAGTAATGTTGTGAAAGATGTAGTACAGTATTCTAAATACAAGAGTAAACATATGCTTGAAAATAAATCTAATTACAATAGCATGAATTCAAATACTCTAAAACTTAACTGTTCACTCTGCAAATCATCAATCAAGGATACAGTAGCAATAACTCATTCCTTTAGAAATTGATGCAACTGAAATCAAACTAGAACAAGGCAATAAATCTGGGAATGAGGAAGAAATAACCAATGTTCTCTACAGTTGACAGTCTTGATTTAAAGCAATTAAAGAGAAATATAACTTGAACTGAGAAAAACTCTGTAAACGTAATGAGCTAGAAATGAACAGCAAACTGTAACAATGTAAATAAGCAATCTTTCTACAATCTGAAACTAATGAATCGTAAATGAAAAGCACACTGGAATTGAACAGCAAATACTAACCAATGAATCAAATCTTAACTTAAATGAAATCTACTAACAAACTCTGTTAAACACAAAACCCTGTCGACAACAGACGTTATTAAGTAGCAATTGAAATGGACAACAATCCAATGGAACAAAAAATAGAGTTAAACATTGAACAACAAAGATTTATAAGTAATAACAGGATGAATTATACAGGAATTACGATCCTTGTTGAAATGGAACAACAATGCAATTCATTAGCGCAACACAAAATATCAATAAGAAATTCAACAATAATTAACTAACTCTGCAATCGTAATAAAACCAAACACAATTATCACACAACGGTAATTAAAGGATAGAAATACAAATAGCAGATCGATTCCACCAGGGCCAGGCCCTTAGCACCAGTGAAACACTGCTGGGTTACTTCAGAGCTTGAGAAATGGAATGAAAATGCGTCTTTGTATTAATTGAACATAAAAAGTGTTTACATCGACCGCTCTTTGATCACGAGAGTCAATAAAGTGCAGAATTACAAGAGGAATGTTTTTAATCAATGATTCGACTCCTTCAATCTCTAAAGGCATTGCCTTATATAACAATTTCGACAGACAAGACAAGGAATGAGATAAGATTTGAGCAATGATCTTCGCTTACTTTCTTTTTTTAGCTGTCATTCGATCTCCTTCGGCTGAAGTCGTGTTGTACCCTGCCTTTTCTTAACAATTCGTTCTGATTTTCTTCTCTTTGGAAGGATATGGTCTATCATTGGAGGAACAGTAGTTACTCCTGCTTTAGCCTCGCCTCTGGTATAGCTGTTCACCTCGCTTAATTCCTGTTTTTGACAATAAAGGCAGTTTTTAGTTACTTTTTACAATAAACATAAGTCTTTGAAATTTTACCATAATTTTGTAATAAATCACCTTTCTAGAGTAAAAAGAGTTATTTTTAAAGTAAAATAATGAGGAAATACATGGTGAATTCATATATTTTCCAACACTCAACAGCAGGAAGATCCAAACATGCATAATCTAGAAGAAGATATTAGCAGAAGGATAAGCAACTAGAGGTGATATGAGCAACTTTGAGGACCTTACCAATATCACAAAGCCTCTCTAAGATCAGTGAGGGAAAATCCCTCAAGAAGAAGCTAGAAGAGATGAGAACAGAAGAACAAACCTTGGCTGAAAGGACTCAACCATGGCAGGATGAGGTGTTGCAACTATCTCAGGAAGTGGATGGGAAGATTCAAGAGCTTCAACAGTGAGAAGAGTTAGTGTTACAGAGGACTAAAGGGCTAGTGACAGAAGCACTATTGGAAGAAGTGCGTAGCAAGGAAAAGTAGGTTGCAGGAATTCTGCAACAATTCAACAATTCCTACGATAGCATCACAGCAAAAATCAGAGGCAAAGCAGCTGAGTAACTCGAGACAAGTCACATGTGAGTGTTGGAAGCCTGTTGGGCACAACCCAATTTGGCCTAAATTTTGGCTAAGACTCTCCATTTTTAGGAGTGGAGTATGAAGTGGAGCATGTTAAATATAGCATGTGGTATCATAGGGGATTTGGGTTGGGTCAAATCTCCTCCTTTTGAAAAGTGCACAATGTTGTAAAGGGTTTTGGGTTATATTTTCTTGTTTTAGGGAGTCCATGGTATTTTTACCATGGTATTTTTTCGATGTAAAATTATGATGTAATAGTATATAAAGGTTTGTAATGCTATGTTTAAGAGACATAATAACAATGATGAGATGATATATGTTTAAGGGCAAGTATTTGTAGTCTATATTTTGTAGCGAAGGGAAGGCTCTACAGTTGAGTGTGCACAGACCTTGGAAGAGTCTATAGCTTAATGCATAGACAACCTGCAACTTAGTGCGTAGGTCGAAGAAATAATTGTATTCAAGGATTCATCATAATAAAGAAGCAATTTTGTGGATGATATTCTGGTGTTATTATATTTTTTGCAAAGTAGTTATTATAGTTTCATGTTATGACATTGTAGTAATGGTTTATGGGTTTATATGGTATGTTTCTGTGATTTATATGAATGTACGAAGTAATTTATGAGTTGTAAGCATAATATAATAGAAAAATACCACATATCCTAGTCCCTCAAGGTTGCAGAAATCTGGTTCTGCATCCACCCATAGTCACTTTGGGTGAGATTTCGATATTCTTGCAGGCCGTTGCCGAAAGGGCCAGTGATCAGGGGTTTTGTTGGTGCGTAGTAAGATCGAACCTGGGTCAACCCAAATAAAAACAAAAAATGGTTTTGTTGCAGCGATTGTGATCTGTTTGAGGGATATGTGGATGTGGCACCATCGAAGAAGGAAATTCAAAATTGGATAGGCTTGAAAGAGAGTGAATTTTCAGGTCAAGAAAACAAAAATCCTTGTTTGACATCCAAAGCATGGTTATAGAAGTATATTTTTATAGATTAATAAGAAATTTTTTCGCTTCTTTTCTTGTTGAACTGTATGAGTGGATATCAAGGTTTACCAAAAGAAAATATTGTTTTAAGGGTGACAAACCTATGGTGAGGACTCTTAAGTTGATATAATGACTCAAGGGAACTAACAATAGGATTTAAAGGGCTATCAATTTCTAGATTGATAGAATATTGGGAGGCTTCATTACTAAGTTAGCAGTAGACTCGACTATGTCCTATAGCGAAGCATAACGACGATTCTTCAAAGGACTGCGAGGTAAGTGTTGAACCTCAAGACTGCTCCTATTTTGACATCTTTTTCCACCATATTTTATTCCTTTTCACAAAATCCATAAAATCAATCAGTGATAATTGACATATTTTCTATGTAAGAAGGAATTTAGATGATCCCTATTTTATATTATAATGTTTCTTATTATTTATATGAATTTTTGTAATTAGCTACAGAATTCGTGCAATTCTGTAGCTAAGCTTTGTTTCTAAAGCCACCGTTATTGCTTGACAGGTTTCGAGAATAAAATGAAGAAGCGAGTCATATGGGTACCTTTGAAATGGTCCATATATGGATCGTATCCTACTTACATGTTCAATTTAGAGAAGTATTATGCCTACACTCGCAGTTAAAGATCAGTCAAGATAAGGGACAAGATCAGCGGACGAAGATTCTCAATTTTCTCGTATGTATAAAATCGAGAAAGAGCCATGAATACTTTTCTTCTGATTAGACTTCTAGTCTTATCTTTATTTTACTTTCCAAAGGCGAAATTATCTCAGACAGTTAATTTAAAACTTTGTATAAATATCGGTTTGTCGAAACCAGGAATAAGCTTGATTTTGGTGATAATACAGTGATACATTTAAAGCTATGTTTTTTTAATGAAGAAGACCAGTTGTAGAACATTGATGCACAAATAGATTAAGTATATTTACACCCGTTCTATTATAGAGGGCCCCTGCAAGGAAAAATGTTTTTTATAGTCATTTCGTAGTTTAATTTCTCATCATGTCATAGTTAAATTATATTTCATTAATTTTCTGAATGTTTTCTACATTATTTTTTTTATATTTACGCACAGTTGATTGTTATTTCTTATGCTCTCCTGAATTGTTTCATTATTGTGACCCTGTCAGATTTCAATTGAAATCGTTCTTGCATTTGATTACATAGCAACCATAGGATTTAGATTAGATATTTCATTTTGCGCAATAGATACTCTATAATTTTTGCTTGCCTTAGTTAAATTTGAATTTAGTTAGCACTGTTAATTCAGTTTCATAGTGATAGATTTGATGCTTTTGTTTTCATGGAATGTAGAATAGAGTTAAATTAGAATTATATTTTGATCATTCTTAGATATATTTAAAACTAGATCAGATGCTCTGTTTTTGTCATAGAATTAGTGTTCTCAATTGATAAGGTAGAATATGGTTTTATTTTTGTTATGTTGATAAATAGAACATAATTTAGAGATCAATAGAATTCAATAGAATTTAAAACGATGCTTTGTTTAAATGTAGAATAAGTTCAATTAGATGCTTTCATAGATTTTTTTGCAACATAGAATAGCCTAACATAGCTCAGATTTAATCACTCAAAGATTGATTTATTTTTATGCAAAATAGATTAGTTAATTAACATTTCCTTTTCTTACTTCTCAAGATTAATTTTTTCATCATTAAATTTCTTTCTATTTCAGTTATTTCTTAGCATTTAATATTTCGTTTAAAAGCTTAGGTTTCATTCCTTAGATCAGATTTTAGTTTTTAACATTAGACATAAAATACAAACCCCCAAAAAAAAATATATATATATATATATATATAAAACTACACAACGAAGTAAGAAAGAACGACATCTAAGCATATATAGTGCACCACACTTCATTAGATTACTAACCTTGGTTGATAATTTATGGTAGCAATTTAACACATTAAATTGACTAAACATTTTGGTGTTGTTTCCAGGGAAGTGTAATTAGGAAGCCTTATTTCTTACATCTAAAAAAAATGATATGCGTAGAGAAAGAGACTCTAGGGGTAAATTTATAGCTAGAGGTAGAAGTTTGATTCCAACAACACCACTCACTCCATGAAGACCACGAAGTGCCACACCACCATCTCAAACTCATATTCCATTTTTCACAACAAGACATAGACTTCCTGAAGGCTTAAGGTCAGAAATCAAACTAGGAGACTCTCCATATTCATCTACTGAGGCAGTATTAGAAGAGGAAGATCCTAGATCTCAAAAAAATGAGTAACCTTTTTCACCTCTAGAGCAGAACAGATTCTGGCTCAGGAGTTATAAATCCCTAGTGAGGAAGAAGAAGAAACATTCTTCAATATCCCATTCATAGAAGAACTAGAGGAAGAGAAAATAACTCTACAGTTAGAACCGTACATTAGTTCTGAGGAATCTACAATGGTCGAAGAAGGAGAAGGAGAAGGATAATTTCTGAATGGATAAGCCTTAAGAATAGGAGGAGGAATAAGATGTGGAGTATGAGGTAGAGGAAGAGGTGAAGAGAATAGAAGAAGAGAATATATGGAGGACCATAACTCTGTTGAATTTCCTATAGTTGATGAGGATACAAATGCCACAATGAAAAATATTTCACCTTCCATCCTTCCTAATTTCCATGGATTAAGGAATGAAGATACTGAAACGTTTCTATTTGAATTTGAAGTTTTATGTCGATCATATGACTACTTACAAGACTCTCAAAAATTGAAACTATTTTTTGCAACACTCAAGGGTGCATCTTTAAAATGGTTCATGGGTTGAATAACACAATCTATTAGGAGATGGGATGAGATAAAAAGTGCATTCGTACAAAGGTATCTGGATTATTGCACACCTATTAATCAGAAGGATGAAGTATTTAAAATGATGCAAAGAGAGGATGAAAACTTGGAAAACTTAATTGAGAGATTCAATTACAATATAAAAAGAGCTAAAATGGAAAACTTAGATCAAGACACCTTAAAATCTCTCTTGTTGAAAGTCATCCAAGATAAATGGATATATGTTCTTAATATGATGGGAAAGGGAGATATCTCTCAACTATCATTACCTGCAACTGTTAAATTATGAATTCATATTTCGAGAGGGAAATCAAGAACTGGGATCCTATTCTCTCTAGAGTGAATAAATATGCAACTAGAACATAAAGTAGGGCAGAAATAGGAAATATGCTTGATGAATTCAAAACAAATATCTTAGGGAGTCTTAGTGAACAAATAGACACCCTGAAATTACAAAACAAGTAGAAATATGAAACTGATGCCTTAACTATTTTCTGTCCTAAATGCAGAAAAAAAACATGCCTTAAGAGAATGTCATCTTGATTTAAAAGTCATGGAGATCTGTGTTATTTGTGCAGAAAATCATGAAACAAAAAAATTTCCCTCTATACCAGGTCTTAAGGTTGTTTTCCAAGAAGAAATAGCTCCACATCCAGTAGAACCTCTTTGTTTTATATCTAGAAGACCATGGCAAGGGCCACAAACTCAAGGTTTTAACAATCAAATGTACACTCAGCCCCCACCAAACAATTGGAATTCATCAATTCCATAGCTGAAACCTTGGTCCCAACCTCAGCCTTGGACACAAGGAATGAAAAATCCTTATGGAAGATATTCTGAATATCACCAATATCCACAATCCTATCCAGACTATCCTCCCCAAAATTTTCCACAACATAGTCAACAACCTCAATTCCAAAATCATAACCCACAACCTTCATTACCATTTCCACAAAGGCCAAATCAACTATCTACCCAACCATTACCAAACCTAAACAATAAAAATGCTCAACCTTCTTATAAAGGGCAGAATTTTCCAACTTATATGATTACTCCACTAGATCTTAACAATGTTCAACTTAGATCTGGTAAGATATTTGAAAGGAAAAAACCCTCGATTGTTATTCATAAAAAAAATGACCTTGATGAAGAAATTTCTCTACAGAAAAATAAAAATCATTCTGGAGAAGGGACATCCCTTCAACATAATCAAATTTCTCAAAATAAAAAACAAGAAAATCCAATAAACTCAACTCCTATCATAGAGAAACCTTCAATGTTTATTTCTAACCCTCCTTTCCCTGAAATATTACAAATTGATAGAGGGGTAGAAAAACATATTTTGTTGCCTAACTATGATTTTCTAGATGAATTGAAAAATGTCTGTATCAAAATCCATTTGTTACAGGCCATTAAAGAGATTCCTATCCTCGTTAAAACAATAACAGAGATGAGTATAAAGAAATTAGGAACAAAAACAAAAGAAGTAAAAATGATTTAGTTAGTAGGAAAAATTGCAGACATTATGATGGGAAAAATAGCCATACAAAAATATTTGGATTCAGGAAGTCCAGTTGTAAAAACACACATCAATGGTATTGAGATTACAAAGACATTAATTGACTTAGGAGAAACCATAAACATCATGACCAAACAAACCATGGAACAACTTAGGCTTCCAAACCTTCAATATACACCAACATTACTGCAGTTAGCATACATATCAATAATCAAGCCAAATGATGACTATTAGAAGACATTTATGTTTTCTTAGACTCTTGGGAATATCCAATTGACTTTATAATATCAACTCCCAAGAACAACCTAGGGGGACATCCATTGATATTAGGAAGACCTTGGTGAGATACAACTGATGCTTTCATTAGTTGTAGATCTGGTGATATGTTTCATACTGATGGTAATTCAACAAATAAATTCACTTTATATCCTACATCAAAAACAATGACAAAATAGAAAATGAAGAATGGATGGATGATGACATTGATATACAACCTCTCTTTACTATTTCCCATATTAGTGAAGAAAGTCAACTTTTAAATTCAATAGATAATTTTGAAAAATATTCATAGTGTGAAGATGATCATAATTTTCAAGGAAAATGTAATATTGAATACTTGTCATCTAGATAAATGTCTTTATATTCTATGGAATAATTTGATAACTCCGTAGTTGAAATATTTCCAGGAAAATCTTTAAACATAAACAAAAACTTGGAAAAATTCCAACGAGAAGAGTTAATCAAAACATTGCAAAAACATTCTTCTGCATATGCATGGGAGTACACTAACATGAAATGAATTAATCCCAAGACTTGCATACATCATATCTATATTGAGGAAAACTCTAGGCCTAGCATCAAACCTCAAAGAAGGATGAATCCAAATCTTAGGGAAATTGTGAAAGAAGAATTGCAAAAAATGTTGAATGTAAACTTCATTTATCCAATTTCAAATAGTCAGTGGGTTTCTCCCCTGGTGATTGTCCCTAAAAAGAATAGTAAATGGAGGGTATGCATTGATTATAGAGAATTGAATAAGGCTACTCTAAAATATCATTTTCCATTGCCTTTCATAGATCAAGTTTTGGATACATTAGCAGGGAAGAAGTATTTTTCATTCTTGGATGATTTTAGTGGTTACAATCAAATTCAAGTAGCATCTGAAGACCAAGACAAAACCTCATTTACCTGTCCATGGGGAACCTATGCTTACCGAGTACTTCCTTTTGGATTGTGCAATGTACCTGCAACATTCCAAAGAGTAGTATTAGGAATTTTCTCTAATTTAATACATGATTGTGTGGAAGTGTATATGGATGATTTTACAGTTTATGGAAATTCTTTTGAAGAGGCTATTGAAAATTTGGAAAAAATTCTTAAAAGATGTAAAGAAGCAGATCTTTCATTAAGTCATGAAAAATTATTTATGATGTTTACTGAAGGAATTGTTTTAGGACACCATATTTCAGGGGATGGAATTAAGGTGGACTCATCCAAAGTTGAATTCATCCCCAAATTATCAATTCCAAGTTGTCAAAAATATGTTAGAATTTTTCTTGGTTTTACAGGGTACTATAGAATATTTATAGAAAACTTCAGGAAAATTACATCTCCACTCTTCAAATTGCTCACCAAATATTGTGAATTTAGCTGGAATCCTGAGTGCCAAATGGCATTTGAAACTGTAAAAGAAAAGATAACCGAGGCACGCATCTTAAGAGGACCAAATTGGAAAATAAATTTTCATATCTCAACAGATGCTTTAGATACAAATCTGGGAGCTATATTAGGACAAAAATATTTGACCCCCTATGCCATCTACTACACAAGCAAAAATTTGACTCATGCCGAGTTAAATTACACTGTTACTGAAAAAGAGTTTCTAGTTGTTGTCCATGCTATCAACAAGTTTAGACATTACATCACTGGCTATGAAACCTTTATTCACACAGATGATTATGCAATTAGGTTTTTAATGAATAAATCTCACTAAGAGAAGAATCACAAGATGGTTATTACTCCTGCAAGAATTTAACATCACCATTCTAGACTGACCTGGAAAGAAAAACACAGTTGTTGATTTCTTGCCTTGAATTCAAAATGACAATAATGATACTCCAATAGAGGATAATTTTCCCGATGAATATACTTTTGAAATATCTACTAAATCTCCATGGTTTGCAAACATTGCTAACTACTTAGCTACAAGAAAATTACCAGCATACCTGTTTCTAGAGAAAATAGAAAAATAATTCAAACAAGTGCATTATATTCATGGTTAAATGATGAATTTTATAAGACAAGTCCAGATCTCATCATTAGGATATATGTAAGAGAAGATGAAATACCTGAAATTCTAAAGGCATGCCATGATGAGCCCTGTGGTGGACACTTTGCTGATAAGAGGATTGCTTATAAAATCCTTCATTTAGGATATTATTGGCCATCCATATCTAAATATGCCAAGGAGTATGTCAAAAGGTGTGACAGTCGTCAGAGAATGGGGAAACTTGTTCCTACAGATGAAATTCCCTTACAACCTTAGGTGCTCATCGAACCCTTTAAAAAATGGGCTCTGGATTTTGTTGGACCAATCAATCCACCATCAAAATAAAAGAGGTATATTCTGGTTTTCACTGATTATGTCATTAAATGGGTAGAGGCTAAAGCACTTTATTTTTCTAATGAAAATGCTATAGTTTCATTTCCTTTTTAGGATATTTTCACTTGTTTTGGTGTCCCAAGGGAAATTGTGATAGATCAGGGAACTCGGTTTACATCCAGGATGGTGAGAAATATTTTGGAGTAATATAAGATCAAACATAGAAAGTCTACTCAATATCATCCACGGGAAAATGGAAAATTGGATTCCACCAATAAAGTGATAGAAGAAATCCTCACAAATAATGTACATCTACATAGGAAGGATTGGGAAGAAAGGCTTCTTGAAGCTTTATGGAGGAATATAACAGGACATACTCCCTATGAACTTGTTTGTCGGAAGCAAGTCTCATTTCCAATAGAATTCTAGATCAAAACCTTCAAAACAACAATCAAATTGGGAGTTGATTTTTCTGAAGGCCAAAAGCACAGAATGGAGCAACTCAACAAGCTTGATGAGATCAGGCAAGATGTAGTTCAAAGACTAGCCTAGTTAAAAAACAAAGGTCTAGATACATAAAATAAAGAAAATTTCAAGCAGGAGATTGGGCACTTTTGTTCGATTCAAAGTTCAAATATTTCCAAGGAAAATTTCAAACTCATTGGCTTGGGCCTTATGAGATCAAAAAATTCCTTGACAATGGAGCAGTCAGGATAAGGAAAATTGATGAAGAAAAGGTACCTCTTCTTGTGAATGAACATCAACTAAAGGTCTATCATAAACCAATTACAAAGGTGGAATTTATAAAAAACATTCAAGACAATGCTGAAATGAAGTTGGTGAAGAAGAATCCTTCTTCTTCTCCAACTTAGTCTTCTTTTTACCTTTTCATATCTAAAAATAAAGAGTAAAAAATAAAATAATATAGATATATATTATTAAAAAAAATAAAAAAAAATAAAAGTATGAAAACCAATCAATGATTGACATCCTTATATAGAAAATACAAGGTGAAAATCAGAGTTCATTTCTGACATCTTATATTTTCTCCCATTCTGAAAATCTCAAATTCTTTATTCGCTTTTTTTCAGAAGCAATAAAATATTAGCTACAAAATTTCTACATTTCTGCAGCTCTCAGAATAATCTGCAGTTGTCATCACATTCTGCAGATCTGATGCACTTTTGCAGGCTACATAAGCAGCACATACTGAACAGAAGCAACTAAAGACTCCATTGAAGATCATACTGAAAAGACACTTGAGGAATCAAGACAAAAAGAAGAACAACAAAGGTTAATGCGAAGGTATGTTACAATTTTTTTTTTTAAATAATAATGTTAAAAAACATTAGTGTATATAAATTAGATGATCATGTGTTGCCACCTCAAATTGTCATCATTAAAAATGATTGTACTAAGTTCACACCACAAATCCATAATTTTCCACTTCATATGTATCATATCCCCTTAATGATCAAGACCGATTTCATTCATTAATGATTAATGGTCATATCTCATACCGTAGTCCGCTTACTTATGTTCCTAAACCCTCACCCGATTACCTATTTACCTACACATCTCTACAATCTCCTCTCAACATTCTTAACTTAGAGCCAAACCTTAAATTCACCTGGTAGAAGAGGAATAGTCTTGAAGGCGAAAATTCCTTACACCATAGACACGGGTTTAAGAAATGAGCCTGTGGGAGGAAAATTCATGGAAGGTTATCCACAGATGAAGGAAATGCTATAGAAGGTAGGATGGCTCTGGTTCATATAAAATTTAGATGGATTCTACAAAGAGGTCACCAAATCCTTCACAAGGGCCTTCGACGGGGCAGAGGTAGAAATTGGGGACATAACGTTTTCGATGACAGAGTCCTTCATAGCATAAGCCAAAGATCTTCTGAAAACCGGTGAATGATGGTTCAATAACAGGGAAATTCATGGAGAAGAATGGAAGATTTTTCTGAAAAATCTAGGTATGGACACTACTATTTTTAAAAATGGGATTCCCAGTATGACACTTAAAAACAAATGGAAGAACATGTTGTTAATTATTCAAAAATTTGTTACTTGCGAGGGTAAATTTGGTTGTATGTTTGTCTACCATGCCATATTGTTAATGAATTTCCTATAGGACGACGAAATAAACCTCCCATACTTCCTATTGAACAACTTAAAGAAAATGTTAGGAACTGTGCAAAAAATAATTCAATCCCTAGACAATATCATGTATCATCATGGACTGATAAAAATACTCAACGAATTTCATTTAAAGATTATAGGAGACTCCTAGGAAAGTTTCCTGATCAGGAATAATTTTCAAGAAGAAGCACAAGAACAACCTAAGGATGATAATAACAAAAGAAGCAGAAGAAGAAAGGTTGACACCTACATTGAGGACAAATCCTCACCTCAAACACAACAAGAAGAAGAAGAAATCACCATTGTAGAATTATTGAAGAATAAGAAATAAAGTGGTCACAAAAAGAGAGGTAATGTAAAGGAAAAGGGAAAAGTTATAAACTCATAAATCTTAAGTCCTCCATAGCCAAGGAGAGGTTCCAGACTTCCTAAACCTCCCAAGGAGACATCTCCATAGGAAGTAGAATTTGTTGATTTATATGAAGAGCCCCTAGTACCATTGCCTATTACTGCCTCTCCTATACACAGTCCAAGCAGAAGGACCCCAAAAATCGACTCGGCACAACAATAAATTTATGACTACATTGAGTCCTTAGAAAAGACACATGCAGAGGATAGGACAAATGTTGAAGAGCAACCTACCAGTCCACAATAACCTCTAGTAAACTCTTTGAAGCAAGAAATCTATGAACAAGAGATACTGAACATGCACATCAAGCAAGAAAATGAGTCTCTGAAGGAACAAAAACACTTAGAAAAGGTCATCAGTGAAAATACTATTTTACATTTGGGGCTATGGTATAAAAATAACAAAAAACTGAAGAAAAGGAATGGCTACATGAACAAAAAAATTATCAATTTGAAGTACAAGCTCCTCGTGAAGAAACTAAGAATGGTAATCACCTCAAAGAAAGGAAATAAGAGAAAGTTCGATGTACTGGCAGAGGTTTCAGAACAGATGTAGTAAAAGGTGAAGGCTCACAATTTTGGAAATTGCATGAGGACATGCAATGGTCTCTTAGTGGGGGTATGTTGAACCTCAAGACTGTTTCTATTTTGACATCTTTTTCCACCATCTTTTCTTCCTTTTCATAGAATCCCTAGACTCAATCAATGATAATTGACATATTTTTCATCTAATAAGGCATTTAGATGATATTTATTTTATATTATAATGTTTCTTATTATTTAGATGAATTTTTGTAATTAGCTACAAAACTCGTGCAATTCTGTAACTAACGTTTGTTTCTGCAGCCACCGTTATTGTTTGACAGGTTTCGAGAAGAAAACGAAGAAGCGAGTCATATGGGTAGCTTTGAAATGGTCTATATATGGATCGTATCCTACTTACCTGTTCAATTTCAAGAAGGATTATGCCTACACTCACAGTTAAAGACCAGTCAAGATAAGGGACGAGATCAACGGATGAAGATTCTTGATTTGATCTTACGTAGCAAATCGAGAAAGAGCATGAAAACTTTTCTTCTTATTAGACTTCTAGTCTTAGCTTGATTTTACTTTCCATAGGTGAAATTATCTTAGACAATTAATTTAAAACTTTTTATAAATATCGATCTGTCGAAAACGGGAATAAGCTTGATTTTGGTGATAATACTGTGATACATTTAAAACTCTGTTTTGTTAATGAATAATACCATTTCCAGACCATTGATGTGTAGATATCTTAAGTATATTTACACTCGTTCTATTGCCAAGTGCCCTTGAATGGAAAAGAGGCTTTTATAGTCATTTCGTAGTTTAATTTCTTGTCATTTCATTGTTAAATTCTATTTCATTTAGTTTCTAAATGTTTTATGAATTAGTTGTGTATATTTACGCACAGTTGATTTTTATATCTTATGCTCTCCTGAATTGTTTCATTATCGTGACTCTGTCAACTTTTAATTGAAATAATTCTTGCATTTGATTAGACAGTAACCATAGGATTTAGATTAGATATTTTGTTTTGCGCAATAGATACCTTGTAATTTTTGCTTGCCTTAGTTAAATTTGAATTCAATTAGCACAGTCAATTCAGTTTCGTAGTGATATATTTGATGCTTTCGTTTTCATGCAATGTATAATAGAGTTAAATTAGAATTATATTTTTATCATTCTTAGATAGATTTAAAACTTGATCAGATGCTCTGTTTTTGTCATAGAATTAGTGTTCTCAATTGATAAGGTAGAATATGGTTTTATTTTTGTTATGTTGATAGATAGAACATAATTCAGAGATCAATAGAATTAAAAATGATGCTTTGTTTAAATACATAATAAGTTCAATTAGATGTTTTCATAGATGTTTTGCCAGCATAGAATAGCCTAACATAGCTCAGATTTAATCACTCAAAGATTGATTTATTTTTATGCAAAATAGATTAGTTAATTAACATTTCCTTTTCTTCCTTCTTAAGATTAAGTTTTACATCATTAAATCTCTTTCAGATTCAGTTATTTCTTAGAATTTAAGATTTCATTTAAAAGCTTAGATTTCATTCCTTAGATCAGATTTTAGATTTTAACATAAGACAGAAAATATAAACCCCCAAAAACAATATATAAAACTACACAATGAAGTAAGAAAGAAGGGAATATAAGCATATATAGTGCACCACACTTCATCAGATTACTAACCTCGACCGATAATTTATGGTAGAAATTTAAGACATTAAATTGACTAAACAGTAAGTATTTGAAATCTTTGAAACTTTGGACTAATATGCTTCTGTGTGAAAAGGGATTTTTATGGATGCAATCAGATTTCTAGTTTACTTATGTTTGGAAGAAGAGAAGGTAAAGCTGAGAAATAGAGCGATGCAATGCAAAGTGGAAAGAGATACAAAGTAGATACCATAAAGAGGTATTGAGGACAAGACCCGAATAATTTTGTAAAGATTGATTATAGTCCTCTTTTGATCGAATCTGAAATTGAAAGATAAGAAGGCACCCCAGGTAACTTTGTAATATTCCCCCTCCTAGCCTAAGATTTCACCGAAGCCAAAATCCATTAATATCCAGGGTGTTTGTGGTTTTCTTGCTCCCCCTACCCCTCCTACCCTCCATCCCGCTCCCCCTCCCCCTCCCCCCAAGAAGAGGCATGGCTAACGATATTAAGCTACATGTTTTCAGAAGAACTGGATTAGAGGATCTAGAGCAGTTTTGATTTTTATGCGAAGCTATATGGACCACGAAGCAGATCAATGAAGAGAATATAAATAAGGAAAAACTTGTTATGAAACTGCGAAATAGAGCATTCAAATGGTATATTATTTTTTCAACTAATCAAAACAGAGCATTTGCAGATATCAAAACAACATTGGTAAGAGAGTTTAAGAAGTCAAAGTCTCAGTCAGAGTGCATTACTGAGTTGAAAGAAATCAAACAAAAACCTACTGAGTCTATTTGGGGGTTAGAAAAGAGGTTTAAGATGTTATTGGATCAGGTCATCTTCGACATAGCTCCATAGGAACATCAAGAGTGGTTTATATCTACGCTACTACTGCATATCATATTTCCATTGATGCAAGAGAATATAGGAACTCAAGTCGAAGCTCTGGAGATTGCAATGAAATTTGAATATTCACCTATAGGAGACACTAATGAAGGTATGAAAAAAATCTAGAATCAGTTGGAAAACCTAACCCCGCATATCAAATACATTAAGAAAATAAAGGAAGTTAGAAAATAAGTGTGGTGTACGAAGTGCAGATCAAAGGACGATTCTGAAGATCCCTATAGTGAAATTAAAATTGATAAGAATAGCAATGACTATAGTAGCATTTTAACTAATTTAGATAGTAATGTAACTAGTAGTATAAATAGGAATATTGATAACATTAATAAAAATTATTTAGTTATAAAAAAATATTATGATAAATGGCTTAGTAATAAGACATATAACCAAAATAATATTATTAGAGATAATAGTAGTAAGAATGATGAAGATAGTAATAATACTAAACATGATTATAATAACAAAAATAATGATTTGATTGAGAACATTGTTAGTAATACCTCTGAATATAATGATAAACTTAATAATAGAAGTATTAATTCTATTAATATAAATAATAATTCCATTGATAACATTTATAAAATCTCTAATAATAAAGTGGTCAATCTCTCTAGCTTCACCTTTGACCCATCTGTTTATAGTCTCTTAGAGAAAGGCTTTAACTTTTCCTTAGCCCCTAGGAAAATCCCCATCCATGATATTATTTGTGACATAGAATTTGGTATTAGGAACTTACCAGATTCCTCCAAGGATATCATTAGGCAAGATTGTGTGGTCATCTTGAAGAAAGCCAAGCCCCCCAAGAGCAACTTGAGCAAGCCTGAGTTTGAGGCTCTAAAATCCTTAAATAATAATAAGGACATTTTTGTTCTTAAAGCTGAAAAATGTGGTGCGACTGTCATCCTTAATAATGAGGATTATAGGATGAAAATGTTAGATCATTTGGAGAATAGTGGGAGCTACAAAAAACTTTCTAAAAATCCCTTAAAAAAGATCTCAAAAACTGTCGTTGAGGCTAGTCAATCAAGTAGCTCGGTGACCTCTCTGAGTAAGAAGTTGATTGAAAGCAACCCTCTTACTCCAAGAATCTATGGTCTTCCCAAAATCCATAAGGATGGTGCCCCCCTTCGGCCCATTGTTAATACCATTGGCAGTCCCACTTATCTTCTCACCAAGTATCTTGCCCATAAGCTTAAGACTTTTGTAGGTCGTTCAGACTCCTTTATTAAAGATTCTTCTTCTTTCATTAATGAGTTGAAGGATGTTAAAATGGATCTTGAGGATAGGCTTGTCAGTTTTGATGTCGTTTCTCTTTACACCAATGTCCCCATTAATGAGGCTATTGATGTCATTAATTGCATTACTAACCCAGATACGGCCCATTTAGTTGAGATCTGCTTAACCTCCACCTTCTTCAGTTTTGAAGGAGAGTTCTATGAGCAAGCATGTGGTGTTGCCATGGGTTCTCCCCTTTCCCCGATTGTGGCTAATCTGTTTATGGAGGACTTTGAATCTAAGGCTCTTTCCTCAGCTCTTTTCCAGCCTAAGCTTTGGAAAAGGTTTGTAGATGATACTTGTGTCGTGTGGCCACATGGCGAAGAAAAATTAGATACTTTTTTCCTTCATCTTAATGATCAATCGCGCTCCATAAAATTCACCATGGAATACAAAGTGGATGGTAGTATTCCATTCCTTGATGTTCTTATCTCTAGAAAAGATGATGGTAATTTCTCCCATCAATTTTTTCGAAAGAAAACACATACTGAGCAATATCTTCATGCTAGTTCACACCATTTCCATGCTCAAAAATTAGGTGTCCTAAACACCTTAGCCATGAGGGCGTTGAGGATATCTGATGAGTCTCACCTTGAGGGAGAAAAGTCCCATCTGTTGAGTGTCTTTTGTAAAAATGGTTATAGCAGGTCGCAAGGCCTTAAATCTTTCCTCAAAGCAAAAAAAGGTCTTTCAATTAGAAATAATAAAGACCCTAGCCATTGGTCCAGCAGTGTGCATCTTCCGTTCATTCAGGGAACCACTAATAAAATTGCTAGGGTCCTTGGGAAGCATAAGGCGTCTTCGTCGTTCAAGCCCCTAAACACGATTCGCAGCTCTCTCAAATCGGTTAAGGATCCGATTGACCCTAGGGATGGGAAAGGTGTCTACATCATTCCTTGTTCTTGTGGGACTCCCTACATTGGTGAAACGGGACAGTCTATAAATCAAAGAATTTGTGAGCAT
This sequence comes from Pinus albicaulis, assembly GCA_034641835.2. NCBI lineage: Eukaryota > Viridiplantae > Streptophyta > Pinopsida > Pinales > Pinaceae > Pinus > Pinus albicaulis. Next base: position 975,097,667 of record CM076569.1, read on the forward strand.
GCTGCTGACATTAAACATGGAAGATCTCACTCGTCTGCCCTAGCTGAACATGTAGAAAATACTAACCATCATATCTGCATTGAAGAGGCTAAGGTCATCTCTAGGATCGACCATTTCCATCATCGGAAGCTTAGAGAGGCCTTAGAAATTGAAAAAAGACTGGTTAATCTCAATAGAGATGATGGTTGGATCATCAGCAGGTGTTGGATACATGCCTTATATTCATGATGATTTATTTTTTTTTAACCCCTCCCTGCTTATTGTTCCTTTATGTTTTTTATTTTATTTATTTATTTATTTATTTTTATTTTTATTTTATTTTATTTATTCATTTCATTATTAGTATTATTGATTTATTTTTATTTTTTTTAATTTTAATTTAATTTAATATAATTTATTTTTTATTTTCATTTTATTTATTTAATTAGTTATTTATTTATTTAAAAAAATAAAAAATAAAAAATTTATTTTTTAGTTTTTAGTTTTTATTTTTTATTTTTTTATTTTTTTATTTTTATTTTTTTAAAGGTCGTTATTGATTTTTATTTGGACCTAGCGCTTGGATAAATAAATAAAATTTATAATTGAATAATTAAATCAACCAAATAAAATATGAAATTTTTATTTTTATTTACTAGATAATTATTTAATATGTTATTAATTGAATAAACTAATCAAATATTTTAATAATAAAAATGAAACTAGCCGTTATTAATAAAAAAATATAATATATAAAAATAGATAACTAAATAAATAAATAAAATTTAAAAAAAAGTCAAACTATTCATTTTCCTAACGGCTAGTTTAGCCTTCTCTACATCTATTTAAACTTAATGTCCTGATCTGATCTCTCACCTAGTCTTGATGATGAACCACACTGGTTGGTTCGAAACACATCGATAATGTTCCATTGCATGTGATTATTACCGAAAGATTTTTTACAAATTTTATGATGGATCACAGAAGCATAGATTCCAAAAACAATTCCATGTCTTCAGGGATTACATGGCCGATGGAGCACCTAATCCCTTCAATGCAGGACCTAGCCTATGGTGCGAGATATGTAAAGCTAGAGGAAAACATCAGTTAGAAGATTGCTACTTGTTGCAGAAACATGTTCAAAATCCAAGGAATTTATTTTGCAAATTCTATAAATCAATAGGATATGATGAAAATAATTGTCGAAGTTATGACCTAATGATGGAGTGCAATGCTGAGACTTATATAATGCAAATAGAAGAGCATGGACATGAGGATAATGGACAATGCGGTGGTCGATGAGGTTACCAAGGAAGAGGTCGAGGTGGTGGAGCTGGTCAAGGACGTGGACAAATCATTTGCTATAACTGCGGCCAGCCATGTAATTTTGAAAGAGACTGCCAGAACCCCATAACAACATGTAAGTATTTTAAGTCTTTTGACCATGTAATTGAATATTGTCCTATACTTATGGCGAAGATGCAAGAAAAATGAATCAGCAATCGACACAGTATATTCAGATGATGATTGCCGAAAAGAGGACTGGTGAACCTCAAATTAATATTGTCACTAGAATTGGAGTTGCGACTGGTAGTGATCAGGAGGATGGAAAGAAGGAATTTGAAGGTACATGGGTTAGAAATACAACAGAGAAAGTTCCTATTTTTTATATCCACAAAGAAAAAGGAGTATTCATGGAAGCAAAGCGAATTTTTATGGATGTTGGAGCTTCGACCTCTAGTGCACAACCAAATCTTGATCAAACAAGTAATTGTTCCATATCATCATCTTTGGTGTAGAACAGATATTCAACACATGATCAAGCTTCGACACAAGACCAGGATGCGGCAAGCCAATTAAGTATTTTAAGGTCTTTTCTATAGACTTGTATGAAATTGTTAAGGGATCAAAAGGCTATAGAAGGTCTATAGGAGTTAATAGATTCATTTGCATCAAAGGTAACACCGTGAAGTGATATGCATGTAGTTAATAATTTGCATCGACAAAAGAGAACTGTAAGAGAAATGAGGCTTAGTGCGCAGATAGGAGAGTATGAGATGGACCAAGTGTTGGATCTGGGATCTAATGCTAATGTATTTACCAAGAAGACATGGGAATTTATGGGTAATATGAAGCTACAATGGTCACCCATTCAGTTAAGGATGGAAAATCAACAAAATATCTTTCTTATGGGAAGGCTACCAGGTGTCACAGTGGATATTGAAGGAGTATGCACTGGTGTTGATTTTGAAGTAATAGAGATTGTTGATGAAAATAACCCTTATCTTGCATTGCTTGGAATTGATTTGGAATTTGATAATATGGAAATAATCAATCTGAAGAATATACATATGATATTTTAAGGAAAAAATATGAGAGTGATTGTGCCCTTGGATCCATCGGAAGGAGCAATATACACAGCATCAATCAAAGAAGAATACTGCATAGCAGACATAGAGAAAATTTATCAAATGACGGTGAAGGAGAAAGATTAGGTTAACCCTACGGCAGAAGGCAAGATGAGTTGGGAGCATGATATTTATTGTACCTCATATTCAGAAGAAGAGTTGGAAAATTGGCAGAATAGGCTGCACGTAGTATCCATGAGGCATTGTTTAAGAATAACCAAATTATTTTGATGTATCATGTCTGAGGTATGTGACATGCCTTCTTAAAATTGCATATGATATTTGAATACCTTTCTTGATAATTATGAAGAACAGGTTCAAAAAAATCAGAGGTTGTTAGCCTTGGATGTAGCCCTGAAAGCTACCCCTTCTAGATGGTGGAATGCACACAAAACGAATATAGGAGGTTGGCAGGAATGTTGAATATTGATGTGGATAAGGTTTGGATAGATAGAAATAGAAATGGAGATAAGATATGATGGTCAAACTAATCCTAGGGAGCATATCTAGCTATGCACTTCAGCATGGAAGGAAATTTCACCACAAGAGTGGGTAGATGGATCGATTCATAAATTGGAGACAATCCCTAAGAACTGGTACCTAGAAATAGAGCTTCGACATGGTACCGATAATTGGGAAGACATCGTTGAGGGCTTCATATTAACTTTCATATTTTCAGATGATTCCCAAAACATAGATTAGGCCCTTTAGTTAGTTAAGAAGAATATATTTGAGAATGTCACCTTAGTGAGATGGCAGCAACTTGAGTGGGCTTCGCAGATAGAACATGCACTGGAATTCTATAACATTATTGCAGCTGGAGAAGAAGCATACCCTCGCAATATCGATACAGTAGAGTCATAAGGATACCATAAAGGCACTGCACCTAAGATAGAGATACCATACATAACGAATACATTGAAGACTAAGAAGGTAAACATAAGATCAAAGGAGGACCCCAAGTTTGCAACTATAGGAGATTATTGGGATGAAGAAACAATCAGTAAAGTCACAGAGTTACTTCATGAATATCAAGAAGTGTTTCCCACTATTTTTTCAGAGATAAAGGGTATAATATGAGATCTATGAGTCATGAATATTCCTCTCAAGCCTGATGCAAAGCTAGTAAAAAAAATACCTTACAGACTAAACCCGAAGAAAAAGGAGAAAGTGAAGGTGGAACTCTATAATATGATAACAACAAGAATTATTGAACCTGTAGAAGAATCAAAATGGGTGAGTCCTATGGTGGTGCAAGAGAAGAAGACTCGAGGAGAGATTAGGATCTGTGTTGATCTGATAAATTTTAATGATGCATGTCTACATGATCCCTTCCCTACCCCTTTCATAGATAAAGTGATGTACAATGTACGAGGACAAGAAGTTTACTAATTTACAGATGGATTCTCAGGATATCATCAGATTAGGATTGCACCTGAAGATCGACATAAGACCACATTTTTTACTGAATGGGGCTCATATCAATACACAGTAATGCATTTTTCATTGAAAAATGCCCGTGCTATATTTTCCAGGGTGGTGATCACAAATTTTAAGGATTACATTCACAAGTTTAATACTTTGATGGTTCGACAATATTTGGATTGTTGAGAAAACATGTCGGGAGTTTAATACTAATGCTCAACACATGTAGACAACATCAGATCTCTTTGAACTTAAAGAAGTGCATATTTTGTGCACCCTTCGACATATTGTTTGTAAGCAAGGAATAATGGTGGACCCTACTAAGATTGTTGTCATTGTGAATTTGTCTCCACTTGAAATAGTAATAGAGCTTCGCACTACATTGAGACATACTGGGTATTACAGGAAGTTCATCAAGGGGTATTTGCAGATCATTGCTCCTATGCAACCTTTCATTGGATTGAAGAATCTTATAAGAGCCTCGCCATATTGAAAGAAAAGATGGTAGATTCACCTATACTATTATTCCCTGATTGTAATAAGGAATTTCATGTCCAAGTAGATGCCTCTTGTATTGGAACAACCTGGTGCAGGAGAGATTGATCATCCTATAGATTTTGCAAGTAGGAAGTTGTCTAAAGTAGAAAGTAATTACACCACTACAGAAAGGGGAGGATTTTCCATGGTGTATGCTTTGAAAAAATTTAGACACTATTTGCTGGGGTCACACTTTAATATGTTTACAGAGCAATCTGCACATAAGTATTTGGTTAATAAGCCTATTTTGGGAGGAAATATTTGCAGATGGTTGATGTTATTCCAGAAGTATGATTTTCAGATCATTGTTAAACCAAGGAGGATGAATGCAGAACCTGAGCATCTTTGAAGAATGGAAACAAGGGAAAAAACAACCAGCAAAATATGAAACATCTGGTTTCTTACCTGAAAAAACCTCCTCTGGTGTACTCATGCTAAGTATCTGATAAGGACTACGGTTCTACACATATAACGCTATGTTGCATGCCTCTTCCCATAGATGCAATGATAAGCCCTGATCATGTAACATAGCTCGTGCTTTTCCCACAATTTTTCTGTTATTTCTTTCTACAACCCCATTCTCTTGTGGGTTATGAGGTGCAATCAATTATCTTTGAATTCCTTCTTTGGCTCTAGATAATTTCTTGAATTCATTAGAGATATACTCACCACCATTGTTGCTCCTTAGAGCCTTCACCTTCTTCCCTGTATCTTTGTCTACCAATGCTTTCAAATCACAAAACTTGGAGAATGTCTGATCCTTCTTCTACATGAATAAAATCCAACATTTTCTAGAAAATTCATCAACAAAAATCACATAATACCTAGGCTTTGTTGTGGAAGCAGTTGAGAATGGTCCACACACGTCTGAGTGAACTCTCTCAAGGATTGTCGTTGATCGATCTCCTTCTCATGAAAGGTGCCCTTTGTATACTTCCCCATAGTACAACCCTTGCATGTGTCTCTCTACGCAAGTGTACCCTTTGGAAGCCCTATAGAAATATGTTGCATGATCCTCAAATCATTGTGGTTTAGATGACCCAACCTCCTATGCCATAAATCACCGATATCCCGACTCACCACCTCATCTGCTTTACTGCTCATTGTTGTGTAGCCATCCACATCAAGTTTGTAGAGGTTCTTCACATGAACCCAAATATTCTTTACATTTCATGTGGCTTTTTGGCGAAGTAACACCTTTCCCTCACTGAAAACCCCATCATATCTAAGATCCTCCAACATAGCCACTGAAGCTAAATTATTTTTCAAACCTGGTAAATTATTTTAGTATGAAAGGTTTACTTGAATCTCTATGGAAAGTAACTGTACCAATCCAGATAATGCTATGTAATATTCCAAAATGGAAAATATGGGAATATAGAACATCTAAAACATTCCAAATAAAGCAAAATAGGAATATGGCTAAACTCTAGCTCATCTGTCGATTTCCATGTCACTAAAGATGCCAGGAAGAAGCTAGAGCCAACAAAAAAGGTTGGGATATTTTTTGGGTACACAGATACTCCCCGCAATTATCGGGTGTATTTTCCAGTGCACAAGATGACAGTTGTCAGGAGAGATGTGAAATTTGATGAGGAGAAATCCATGCGATTGTCCATTGAGAGGGAGCTTGAATTGCATGCATAAGAGGAACTCTTAGTTCCAAAGGATGAACCTCAGAATGTGGAGCAGCCACAAGCAGAGGAACAGAGAGTGGTAGAAACCACTCATGCATAGTCATCCACCAGAAGTGGTAGGAAGCGCACTAGAGAGGCTAACAGATTGATGCTAGATGTGATAGAGAATGTAGGTGCACCTGCATCACAACATAGGCAGATAAGGTCCCCAGACATGTATACTGGATACATGGCTCTTATGAGCGAATGTATTGTGACAAAACCATCCTCTTTTGAGGAAGCAGTGTAACAGACAGTATGGGTTGATGCCATGGTTGAGGAGTATGACTCCATTATCAGAAATAGTGCATGAGAAGTGGTCCCAAGACCAGTGAAGAATTCATTGGTTGGATCCAGATGTATCTATAAGGTGAAGCAAGCAGTAGATGGAAGTGTGGAGAAATAAAAGGCTATATTTGTGGCTAGAGGATTCTCACAGGTATAGGGGATTGATTATTAGGATACTTTTTCACTAGTTGCAAGGTACTCATCAATTAGATCCATTCTTGCACTCTTAGCGCAGATGGGATGGAAGATACATCAAATGGATGTAAAGATAAATGGATTTATTGAGGAAGAAGTGTACATTTAATAGCCAAAAGGTTTTGGGACCTTAGATAAATATTTTCATGTGTGCAGACTCAAGAGAGCATTGTATGGGTTGAAGCAAGCACCTTGTGATTGGTACACGAGGATCGACAACTATTTCTTTGGGTTGGGCTTCACAAAGATTGAATCGAATGCGAACCTATATCATATTGTGGTTGATGGTAAGATTTTTATTATTGTACTTTATGTAGATGATCTGATACTGACAAGTGATGAGAAGCTCATAACTTCTTGCAAATAGGATCATGCAAGAGAATTTGAGATGAAGGACATGGGGCTCTTGCATTATTTCCTTGGTTTGGAAATGTGGCAAAGAGATGGGGAGCTATTTGTATCTCATGTCAAGTATGCCAAGGAGATTATGAGGAAGGTCCACGTGGAGAGAAGCAAACCCATGGAGACTCCTCTTGCAGGAAACTGGAGGAAAGGGGATGCTACATCAAGTGAGGTAGCAGATGCTACTATTTACAGGCAGCTTGTGGGTTCACTTATGTATTTGGTGAACACACGACCATACATATGCTATGCAGTTAAATAACTTAGACAAGCTATGGTTAAGCCTACCAAGCTCTTTTGGAAGGTGGGGAAGCATATTTTTAGATATCTCAAGGGGCACTATAGAGTATGAATTATGGTACAGACGGACAGAGGGAGTGAAGCTTGAAGGCTTCACTGACGCATATTGGGCAAGCATTCCATCAGATAAGAAGAACAGATCAAGGGGCATCTTCAACATAGGATCAACAACAATTTCTTGATATAGCAAGAAACAGAGATCAATTGCACTCAGTTCAGTAGTACATGGCATCTAGTCAGGTTGCATGCAAGGCCATATGGATGAGGAAGATACTTGTTGGTTTGTTTGGTCATCACATGGATTCGACGGTGATACGTTGTGATAACCAAAGTTGCATAAAAATCTTGGTTAATCTGATATTCCATGACAGGTCCAAGCATATTGATATTTCGTACCATCATCTCAAATATTGTGTTTAAAGGTGAATTATGTTGTTTCAGTACATTCCCACAGAGGATCAGGATAAAAACATCTTGACGAAGGTGCTGGAAAAGAGAAAATTCGAATACCACAATGGCAGGATTGAGGTAGCTAAAAATCCATTTCTTGTTGAGAAGGAGTGTTGAAATTCAACAATAAAATGCACCATATACTAGTATGGGATTGTAGTCACACATTGGCGAGGAATTTAGTTATACATTAGTGCTAAATATGTGCATGTAATTTATTTTTCCCTTAAATAAATTGGAAAATAAATTGTAATTTCATCTCATAACAACTTGGATCAGTTAACTAAGTCATGAAGACTGAGTTAGCTCAAGAATTTCGAGTTGAGGGTCTAAGATGAGGCATGTAGAGTGATTCTAATATTTTGGGGGTCCAGCTGCAGTTGTAGCACTAGTATGACGTGAGAGTAATCAATTAACTCAAATTAATTGAGTTAAATTCAGTTTAACTAGTTCTAACTTAATGAATAATTAGGGAGAGGTTGAGTGAATTAAATTTTATTTAATTCACAAGTATTGATCAATCATATAACTGATGATTCACTATTAATAGTTGCATGAATTTCAGTTCTAATGAATACCCAATTGAGTCAAAGGTTAAAGGGAACATAACTATCAGTTGTATTATTAGAAAATTTCCCGGGTGCAATTATAAAGTCATGGGAAGGCCTTGATGGATTGCACAATCAAGGAAGGTTGAATTTCCTATTTAATAGGGACTTATTTCTCTAGGAATAGCTTGAGCAAGGAAAGATGGAGGAAGGCAAGAAATTGGCTAAGTGTTTGTCCAATTTTTCCTAGATCAGTGTGAGATGATTGGTAGAGTGCAGGAGATTCTTGTGAGCAAGAATGCATTGCATTTTTTCATGATTCCTTGACTTTATACAATATATGATAGTAGGGTTTTGAGCGTTTGCTTTCCCCAAGAATATCCTGTGTTGTTCGATTGATTTACATATTTCTCTTACTTGCATGTGATTGAGTGATCGTGTTTTATATTCCAAAAATATTGTAGAAGGATTCAGTATCTTCTTTTAGTACATCACAAGATCAGATTGAATCCATTGGTATAATTTCTACACTTTTAACATCGACTAAAAACCATTGCTCTGGTAACAAGATCTAGAGTCCTTTTTTAGTACCTTATGGTTTGCAGTCATCAGTGGCAGACTCCTTCACTATTGACAGTGAGAATATATTAATGTCTCCTGATCGGTATATTCTCTCAAGTGTTCAACTTCAACTCATTTATTCTCACTTGTTAGATTGTACTGGGGTACCTTGAGTCTCATCATCATTATCAGTGAGTTGTTTCACATTTGTTAACAATATACATCAAAGACCTATAGTAAAATTATTTCTCACATGGTCAAATTCAGCTTAATCATTCCCATAGTGTATAAATGTACCATCGACAATCAGTGAAAACCTCGAGTTGTGTCTGTATTTTGGTTCACTTGTCAATTCCTTCAGTTTCTTGCCAGTGACACCATCCACCTTATATGTTGTAGTTATTCATAGCAACATCATATATGTTGGCACTCGATTTGCATGCAATAACATTACTCCACCTTTATGACTTGGTACTTTGAGAATCATTGATCATATTTTATATATGTGATATTGGACATGGCCTTGATATGTTCTTATGCAGTTATGATCAGATGATCCACTATGTACTTATCATTTTTCTTTATACTTGTATACATATTGGATCTTCTTTACACTTGAACATTAGACATGCTTTACTATATTTGAGCATGGGTATACCCACCTCAGACATGAACTTTATTTATGATCTCTTCAACTGCTTTTTGGCAGGTTGGAATCTGGTGAACTCCTCCCCAAGTCCTTGCATGATTCTTTGATACACTTAATACATTTTGGCCATCATGTGCCCCTTATGACCTCATATATTAGGGTGCATATGTTATAGCATCATTCATCACTCTTGTAGATTTGATGCTCTGTGTTATGGCCTTGGGAAACCCTTTCCCTTCAAACTTGATCAATTTATTAAAAAATAATATTTTGAATTCCATACATGACTCCACCCTTCAAAAAATGCGTAAAGGCATGGGTCCATATATATATAACCCGCGTATATAATTTAAAATATATAAAAATATATAAAAGTCCTATTTTTGGGACAAGGTTTACGGGTTTCACCGAAATCCCACCTATAGGAGCCCGTGGCCTAACTGTATTCCAACTGAATGAACTATTTTTGGGTAATATAAATACACCTAATGGGAAGGCCTAGAGGGAGGAGGAGATAGGAAATTGATATTATAGTTGATTGGTGCGATCAATTCTGAGTTTCCATGTGCCTCCTACACTCCCAGTCATAGGAAACCCTTGTTTCCTCATAGAGATGTTCATTTTCAATTATATGAAATCCATATCTATATGATTGAGAGATGATTGTTGAGGCTTGGGTCCATGGTCGAATCAGGTTGTATTCTTCCATATTATTTTTCTGATATCAATAAAGAACCATTTTCTTTTTCTTGAATGTTATGGTCTTATGTTATAATTCATGTTATGATATTATTATGTAGGATTCAATATTTATATCTTTATGCTTATATGATCTAACATTCATACCATATACATGCTTTGAACTAATTATAGTATACATGCTTCTCTAAAATTTATTGCAAGTTTTAAAGCCTTGTAGGAAGCAGAGAGTTTGGACCCTACGGGAACGACACCAAACGTAGGACCTACAGGTACTCTCTCCTAACCAGACTTTAGTAGTTTATGCATTAGGACTCTATGATTTCTTTCTTCTTGTTGATTGATTCCCTTTGATCTATTGGGGTTCTCAACCCTGACCCTAGGGAGTTTCTCCCACAACAAAAACCTACAGGAACCTTCCTATGTTCCATAGGAGAAGAACCCACAATAACCTTCTTCTAGTTCAGTACCACTCCCACTTCCTTTTCATATTTATGAAAAGTTGTTATTATCAAACTGGTATAAATATATTATACATTTTCTGAGAGATTTTGAATATCCTCTTGAGTTCAAAAAAAATCAATGCAGGTCTCTTAGGCTTAGAGAAATGAAAAATTGTATACTTAATGAAAATATGTATTGGAAAGATCCATTGAATATTCTTCTACTATGTTTGACTGAAAGTGAAACAGAGGGTGTAATTGAGAAATTTCATGAAGGATTATGTGGAGGCCACTATGCTTGGAAAGAAACTGCACATAATATATTGAGAGCAAGATTCTATTTGACCGAATTATTTTCCCAAGTTGGTTTGAAAGTACAAAGTTGCATTCCTTTCCTAATATTCACAAGTAAATAAAAATTAGTTGATCTCCCTCTCATTCCACTATTGGTAGAAGCTCCTTTCTTAAAATGGGGTCTATATTTTATTGGTGAAATTATTCCTTCTTCCAGCAATCAGGATAGATGGATCCTAACAACAACAAATTATTTTACAAAATAGGTAGAGGCTTTCCCTGTGAGAAATGTAATTGATTTTTTTGTCATGAAGTTTGTTGAAGAATTTTTTTATCCAGGTTTGGTTGTCCAAGGAAAATAGTTACAGATAATGCTCAAGATTTCAATTCCATTAAAATGATTGAGTTTTTTCAAAAATACCAAATTTATTTACATCACTCTACACCATACTATCCACAAGGGAATGGGATAGTAGATTCATCATACAAAATCTTGATTAAATTCGTTAAGAAGGTGTTATCAAATCATAAAATAAATTAGGGAATTAATTTTATGTGAAACCATAAAATGATGTTAAACTAAGTAAGAAGTTTTCTACAAAGATGCAAAGTGATTTCGAGATGATTTTACTTGGTGAGCTGACATACTTCTTAGGGCCTCAAATATCTCAGTAAGAGAAAGGAATATTTATACTTCAAGCCAAGTACATCAAGGAAATTCTCAAGAAATTCAAAATGGAAGATTGCAAACCCATCCTTACTCTGATGGTAACAGGTTACAAATTGAGCATAGACGACTCATTTAAGGATATGGATCAAAGGTTGTACAGATCTATGATTGGTAGTCTTCTATATGTAACAGCCTCCCAGCTATATGTTATGCAAGAAGTTGGACAAGTAGCAAGATTCCAAGCAGCACCAAAAGAATCACATATTATTGTCATCAAAATAATTCTTCGATATCTAAAGGGAACAATAGAATATGGCTTGTGGTATCCCAAGGGTAAAAATCTCATTATTCATGCCTTTACAGATGCATATTAGGCAGGAAGTGTTTATGATCGTGAGAGTACTCATGAAACATTGGAATATCTTTGCCAAAAGCATGGGATTCTCTCAAGTTCTCATTAGATTTTCCTTATTCAGAATATAAAGGGGGAGTGGAAGTGTGTACAGGTCCGCAAGATGGTTTTGTGTCAGGGGGAGTTACCCTTTACCATTGATGTCAAAGGGGGAGAGAATGTTGTAGGAAGAGGTGTCGTGATCACAGGAGGGAGTACTTGTGTTGCCATCAATGCCAAAGGGGGAGATTTTTTATCAAGCGGTTGTCATTGATGTCAACCCAAGCAGGACCATGGGCTACCCCAATATTTCATGGGAATTTTTACCTACCAAAATTACTATATTCTTAGTCAAGAATGCTTTTGATGGTTTTTACTTGTCGAGATGTTTCTGTTGATATATGGCACACCACGTAATTCTTCATGGTTTGAGAGATATTCATGTTTGAAGTTTGTAACCCCAATTAGTGGGCTAAAACCCCATGGGATTGTGGCATGGGTCATTTAAAATTCAACAATTAATAATTTTTAAGCTCCTAAAATCCCTCCCATGTTCACTTGTTGAATCCCCTCTCAACCTAAGAATTTATATAAATTGTGATCCTCATATCCTCCTTATGTAGGGATTTCACAATCTGAAACAGGTCATCATGGAATTTGCGCTCTAAATTTTTTTCTACGAAGGTTAAGAAGCTAAAATTTTTACGAGGCAAAGCCGAATCTGAGGAAGCTCCTATAAAAAGTTCAGATCAAGGTACAGAATATTTTCGGAGATATGATCTATGGAAGTCAGTGTTTTTGCAGGCTCTTGAAATTCATCTCAAAGAAGTGACCTTGGGAAAATAGTCATAAATCTCTCTCTGAGTATCGGATTGGAATTCTATAGAAAGTGGCAGATAGTGCATAGGCTATAGTTTTATATGTATAAATTTTAGAGCCTAATGAAGAAAAAAATGACACGTGGCACGTCGTACAATTTAGCTCTACTGAAAGAGTCCATAATTAGGGCATTGTGAGAGATTGCCATAACTCTCCCTTGAAGACTCCAAATTGGGTCAGACATGTGGCATTGGAAAGAACACTCAGAGGAATAATACAGGGCCAAAAATCACATATTAGGGATTTTAAATAACAGAGATACACCAGATTCAATATCGAGTGCCAAGAAGGCAAGAAAAAGCTAGATCATGTGTTGTCAAGGGCTGCAAAGGACCAAAATTTCTAGGGCAAAAAAAAAGCAAGGTGTAATAGAGGGCAGCATGAAAAGAGCAGAAACCAAGGTGTAGAAGAGCAGCAAGAATTTCACCACATGAAGTCTTCAAATGGGCAGCACTGCATACAGTCATTGTAAAGGTATCATTGTACTAAGTCATTGTAAATGCATCATTGTAAAAATTGTACAAGTGTCTATCTGCCAAGAGTTGAAGAGGTAGTGTCGAGAGGTCTAGGATCATCATTAGTTGGTTGTGTCATAGTTGGGGTTATGTTCTAGTCTTCCTTCTTCTTCTACATGATTCTATATCATTGTAAAGTGGACCATTTTCCTTGATACAGGAGTCCATTCTTGTCTTATTTTTCTGTAGGGTGGTACGGTGGTGCTAGTGTGAGTTATAGATCATTGGGTGTTGGGGCGTTCGTTCAGTTGACTACTGAAGAATCTCGAGCATTGGAGTGTCCATCCAGTGGGAGCTAGAGAAGAATGCTTTTCTAGATTCTAGGAAGTTGGAGCTTTATTTTCAATTGGAGTTAAAGAATTATTAGAAAATCATTAGGTGTTTTTTGTCCCGGAGTGGGTTTTCACCTTAAAAACTATGTGCATTTGTGTTCCTTTGTTTACTGCTATAATTATACAAACACTGATAATAATTGAAGATTAACTAATTCTCTAATTGAAAGGAATACTGATTCACCCCCCCCCCCCGGGTAGTATTTCCAGTAGTAGTTTGGGTGAACCGAGTTTCACCTACAAGATATACTGGTAAATATCCATTTCAACTAGTCTATGGAACTGAATCAATTTTTCCTACCTAGTTGGCATTTCCAATCATGAAACTCTTACATGATTCTTATGAGTAAACTGATGATTTATCAAAAATAATAAATCAAATCATTGAACTAAATCAAGACAAAGAAGAATTTCAACACAAAATCCTACAATATCAAGATAAGATGAAAATTCTATTTGACAAGAGAGCCAAAGAGAGATTTTAGACAGGGATACCTAGTATTAAGATGGGATGCAAGAAGAGAAGAGAAAGGAAAGCATGGGAAATTTGAAAATATCTGGTTGGGAACTTTTAAAATTGCATAAATCAAGGAAAATAATACTTTCTTCCTTCAGAATTTACAAGGAGAATATTTCTCATTTCCAATCAATGGGAAATATTTGAAACACTACATTCAGTACTGAGACTATTTATTTCATTATCATTGTAAATAGTCGATGTGATTTATATTTTCAAAGAAAGTGTGATTTCCTACAACAATGACTCCATAACTCGAGGAGAAGGAACATGGATCTGCATATTCTCTGCATCTCGAAGGGTGAAGTAGTCCCCAGATGGAGCTGATGTTGTAACTTTTTTTACCTCATTTTTTTATAGAAAAAAAATAAAAAATGTAAGAATAGTATGATAAGATACTTTTTAAATAAGTGGACATAATTTTATAAATGTCCACATAGAATTTTTTAATTATCTCAATTTAACAAAAAAATTCCACCCAATAAAAGTGTTGATTAAAAATCACGTTAATTTCAACGACAACAATTTTCTCTGTCGAGATCAAAGGTTAAGGAACAATTGTGGGACCACACCACATTCCCAAATTTTAACCGGGGGGTGGTCTGCAATTGAAAATTTTGGAAAAATACCTGTGCCTATGTGTCAAGCGTGTTAGCACTCTGCCAGATTCCTAAGGCTAAAGAAGGAATCCCAACAGAGGTAACCACAGACCAAGATTTTGACTTGGTAGCTAGCCCTACCAAGTCAGAGAGGGCTCTTTCCAAAAACGTAACAGCCAGGAGGGCTAGAGGAATTAAGGTTTTTAGGCTAGATATAGAGTGCATGGGGTTGTTTTGATTTGATTTTGTTTGGTTATCACTAGATGAAGAAATTAGGTCAAGGGAAGTTAGGTCAGGGAAAATGAGATATGGTTGCAGGGATTAATGGGGCAAGGTAGGCATATGGATTATCACTTAAATATGATTGTGATGAGATGGTTTTGAGACTGAGGAGAAGCTAGAAAGATCATGGGAGATGTATTCTTCCTAAATAGAGGAAAATTGACAAACTATGATCAATTTCCCAAAATAGAGCATGAACAAGCATGTGTTCTACCTATCTAACTTCAAAGAGATCATACCATAGAGATGTAATGAACATTAATACAATACATTCTAACATATGAAACCGAATAAAAAACAATGATAAAAATCATACCACAAGTATCCCAAAAAATAACTGCAACTCTTCTTTATTAACTAGCCAAAACTGAGTACAATAGTTCCTTGATCAACAAGCTAGCATCCAAACTGATTCCAACCTTTGAAAATGATTCAAAAATGACATGATATAGGCCTCAAACAACCTCTCCCAACCTCAGGGGTCGAATCCCTAAGTTGAGGAGCTGATCCACAATAATCTGAACTGATACCTAGAGTGTAGGGAGGTCCAAGTGTCTCCTCCCTAAATTCATTCAAACTGGTTCATTTGACTTAATGATAACTTTTACCTAATGAATATACCCCTAGGTAACTTATCCACATCATAATTACTTTTACATTCATGATTTACATTGGTAAAAATCTCATTGACCATGATCAAACTAGAAAAATTTGAGAAAATTGAAAAATATCAACAAATTGGTCATTTGTGCCCTCCATTGTGCATTTGCGCCCTGGCAGTGTCATTTGCGCCCTCCATGTTCAGGGCCACTTTTTTCTGACCTTCAGGTGTCCAAATCAAGCCCAAGATGGCTTATTGGAAAGCCCTGCCTATCCTGTTTCCGAATATTCCTTAAGTTCTGAAAATAAAGGTCATTTCCCCCCTCAAATATTCATTCTACCAAGACTAGTATTTTCGCAATGCTTAGGTCAAAACATGGGCAGAAAGGTGACTTTTTGTGGTTTTTTGAGCCTTTCACCTATGAAAACTGCAAACCAAGGTTGGAAACATAGTTTTATAAGATGCATTGGTTATTAGGAATCCAATGGTACCTTTATTTCCCCCAAAAAGTTCCCCAAACATTTTTGTAGTGCTTAGGGCACTGCGCAAATGACCAAATTTCTGCTAAATGCCTGTTCAAAAAACTCAGAAAATCACTGACTTTGTAAGAAAATTTTGGAAGCATTCCTGGTGTTAAAATTAGGCCCAGGATAGCTCATTGGAATGCTTATCCTGTATAATTTGCACATCCACCTTCAGTTTCAAAAATTAAGGTCATTTCCCCATTCAAAACTCCACTCTCCCAAGACTGCTATTTGCACCCTCTCTTAAGAATTTGCACCCTCACAAAAGGATTTGCACAGCACCTTTTTGTAGACCACTTTTGGAGGCCTTCCCGAACTCCCAATTGGGCCTACGATAGCTCGTTGGAAATTTTATCTTGTCTGTGTTCCAAATATGCCTTATTTTGCATAATGGACTTGATTTCACATGTCAAAAATGGATTCTCCCAAGGTCACTCCAGAAGTGCAGAAAACCTCTTGTAGCACCTATATTTTTTACATTTCTTCCAAACAATGATACCTATGTAAAAAATGAAGGTGGTTTTTCCTTTTTTTATACCTATTATGGACAAAAACCTCTCTCACTTTTATCAAATTCATCTCTGTTTGGTCAGAAACATACTTTGAAGAAAAACTTGCCCTATGAGTGGCAAATGATTTGTCCCTTGGAATGAATTCTTTAAAAATGGTGGGCACATGATGTTTATGAGATGAAATGACTTAATACTTGCTTATATAATCTCCCTTCTGCCTCCTCTGCTTAGATGTCTCTGATTCCATAACAAACCCTAGCTTAGTGGGAGAGGAAATTAGGGTTTGGTGTAGGCAAAGCATGGGATTTGGGACTACCTTGTAGAGGGAGGGGAATGAAGGGGTTAGCGGTTGTATAATTTCTTGGGGAAATTTTGGGGGATAGGGATATATTTTATAGAGTAGGGGAAATTGGAATTTCAAGGATTGAGTGAGGGGAAGTGGTCCAAAAGGGAAAAACACAAGCCTAGTCTAGAAAAGTGTCAAATTGTAGAAATAGGCTAGGGCTTGTGGAAAAATGATGATTTTGAGGGATGTGAATAATGGGAAGGGTTTAGGAAGGTATATTGAGGATAGGGGAAGGTGTAAGAGCATCAGGATACAAGTCTTGTTGATGATTTAACCATGGAAGTCATGAAACCATGAAAAATTTCCTCAAAACCCTAGGAGAGGGAAATGAGCTTTCCAAGCACAACTGAGAGACAAATATGGTAAACACAAAGCCAATTAATTGGAAATTATAGTTTGGAACCTGAAATTTTTGAAGACCTTTGACTATTACGACTCCTTCAAAATATGAATTTGATGGTGCAATGACCAATTTTCATGATTTTGACCCTATGACCTAATGATGGCACAACATGGAGGAATGAGCTGAATGATGACCATGATGACTATGGGACTCTTTCAACCTTGAATGACCTAACGATGATGATTTACATTGACCATGGAGGTGAAAGGAGTAGTAATGATCTCAATACCCTAGTCATGGTGGAAGAATAAAACACCTAACAATCTAAACCGGTGAACAAATTTTTATTTTGAGACTCGATGAAATACTAAAAATATGAAAAAATACTTAGACAATTTTAGAAAGAGGATACCTATTTGATCACTGGTGACAGGAAAACTTGATTGAACTAACATTGGCCTTATTTGGGATGGCATCTCCTTGGAGGTGTCAAGAAAACCGTAGACCAAGTGCCTAACCATGTAGGCCATTACGGTCAAAACTCAAGCTAAAAAACATGACTAAATTCTGACAACTCAAATAAAAACAAACTGACTTTGAAATGTCTTGAAATTGACTGAAAAAATGACGAAAAACTTAACTTTCTAAATTTATTGATGGCAGCATATCACCGAGACTTGAGAGGTTCAAATCCTGATGAAAACCACCTACTTGCTGAAGACATATGTACAATCAAGTGAAGTGATCCTTCCAGTGTAACCAATCCAGCAAATGGTTACTTGCTTGAATTTTTCTCTCATTTTTCTCAAGCAGGAAGAAAAAACAAAAATTAGGCCACTCCAAGTGTCTATTGAGCATGTTCTTCTGGTCCACGAAAATAAGAAAATACATCTTCCCTACTAACCATAGAAAATCAGTAAAAGGATCTTCAAAAATATGAAATGTTACCTTATCTTGAGATTTAGCAAAAACAAAAGCACACCCTTCATTTTGATCTGAAAGAACACTTGGTTGTCGATCCATAGGAGAGCATAGGGAATTATGACTTTCTGTTATCTGAGTGTTGGATGCAAATTCATGAAGCATGAGCAACTCTAATTCTATCTCTGGAATACTGTCTCTCTTAGGTTCATAATCCTCAAATTCATAGGCTCGTACTCCTCAAATTCATACTCTAAATCATCTTTGAACAAAAAACATTCTTCAAGATGTTAAACATGACAGCCCTATCTTCTCCTTGCAGAAAATCATCATCACAAATTGGTTTACTCACAACAACTTCTTGTATGGCTTCATCAATCTCATGACTATCATCATTCAAACCAAAACTTTCATTTTCAATAATGGAAGATGCTTCACTCACACATTCTTGACTGTGTGAACACTATAATAGCTGAAAATATACATTCGTTTGGGTTGTAACATGATTTTTTAGGAGCTGATCTATTTCATCTTCAAACAAAGGAGAAAACTAAGTTTTAAATCAATTTACATTGATTTGGTGATTTTCATTTTCAGGATCGAGATTTGTCACTTCTCTTTCTTGGTCCCAGTTTGTCTCATCTAAGGAGGGAGCTATTGATTCTTTTTGGTGATGAAAAATGTTCTCATGCAAAGGCTCAAGGATCTCTTCATCCAAGGAGGAACTTGTTGATTATTGTTGGGAAGAAAAATCATGAAGGGATTCTATGATCTCATCATCTAGACACTCTTCATCCCCATACAAATTTTCAAGAAACTTAATGAAATTATCAGAGATCTCAAAACAACTCTAAATAATCGACAGGGAAGAATTGGAGCTTTGATAATGTTGAAAGAAAACTAAATGAAAGTCCTTTAGAGAATATAAACTAGCAATGGTAGAATCTCATACTATGACCTCGCTTTTTCCTCCAAGGGAGCCATAAACATCTTTATCAGAAAATCTTTAGGAAACTCAATATTAGTTTATGAATATGCAAATGAAATTTGACCAAATTCGAACTAGCATCTTCTCTGTCCTGACCCTTAAACTTTGACAATCTTGATTGCCAATCTATATGAGGAATATTGTTCATAAAACCAGGAATATGAGTTCATTTGATAGGAGCATACCTTTGAGAAATCAAATCCAGTTTGACAATCTACCAAGAATTTCCTTAGACTACCGGCCCTTGAAGGGTGGAGTCGCCATGAGAATTATGAATCTTGGGATTTTTCGACACTGGAGTCGCCAGGTGAATGATGCACAACCTTCCTGTACCTTATCGTTGTTCACCAACAACAATCAGATTTGATCTTTGTCGTTCTTTCCTAGGGAAGATCTGATTTTTCGTTCCCTGGCAACGGTGCCAAGATGTTATCACTCTACCATATTCCCAAGGCTGAAGAAGGAATCCCAACAGAAGTAACCATAGACCAAGCTTTTGACTTGGTAACTAGCCCTACCAAGTCGAAGAGGGCTCTCTCCAAAAAGTTCATAGCTAGGAAGGTTAGAGGAATTAATGTTTTTAGGTTAGATATAGATTGCAGGGGTTATTTTGATTTGATTTGGTTGGGTTATCACTGGATGAAGAAATTAGGTCAAGGGAAGCTAGGTCAGGGAAAATGAGATAGGGTTACAGGGATTAATGGAGCAAGGTGGGCATAAGAATTATAAATTAAAGATTATTGTGATGAGATGGTTTTGAGACTAAGGAGAAACTAGGAAGATCATGAGAGATTTATTCTTCCTAAACAGAGGAAAATGGACAAACAATGATCAATTTCCCAAAACAAAAAATGAGCAAGCATGTGTTCTGCCTATCTAACTTCAAAGAGATCATACCATAGAGATGTAATGAACGTGAATACAATACATTCTAACATATGAAACTGAAGAAAAAACAATGATAAAAATCATACCACAAGTATCCCAAAAAATAGTAGCAACTCTTCTTTATTAACTGACCAAAGTTGAGTACAATAGTTCCTTGATCAATAAGCTAACATCCAAACTGATTCCAACCTTTGAAAATGAATAAAAAATGACATGATATACGCCTCAGAAAACCTCTCCCAACCTCAGGGGTCAAATCCCTAAGTTGAGGAGCTGATCCACAATAATCTGAACTGATACCTAGAGTGTAGGGAGGTCCAGGTGACTCCTCCCTAAAATTCATTCAAACTTATTCATTTGACTTAATGATAACTTTTACCTAATGAATATACCCCTAGGTAACTTATCAACATCATAATTACTTTTAAATTCATGATTTACATTAGCAAAAATCTCATTTACCATGGTCAAACTGCAAAAAAATTGAGAAAATTGAAAAATATCAACAAATTGGTCATTTGCGCGCTCCATTGTGGATTTGCGCCCTGGCAGTGTCATTTGTGCCCTCCATGTTTAGGGCCACTTTTGACTGACCTACAGGTGTCCAAATCAAGACCAAGATGGCTTGTTGGAAAGCCTTGCCTGTCCTCTTTCTGAATATGCCTCAAGTTATAAAAATAAAGTTAATTTCCCCCCTAAAAACTTCATTCTCCCAAGACTGGTATTTGTGCAGCACCTAGGTCAAAACAGGGGCAAAAAGGTGATTTTTTGGTTGTTTTTTGAGTTTTTCACCTATCAAAACTACAAACCAAGGCTCTAAACATGGTTTTATGAGATGAATTGGTCATTATGAATCCAATGGTACCTTAATTTCTCTCAAATAGTGCCCCAAACATTTGCGTAGCACCTAGGGGGTTGCGCAAATGACCAAATTTCTGCTAAATGTCTATTCAAAAAACTCAGAAAAACACTGATTTTGTAGGAAACTTTTGGAGGCCTTCCCAATGTCAAAATTAAGCCTAGAATATCTTGTTGGAAATATTATCGTGTTTAATTTCCATATCTATAATCATTTTCCAAAATTAAGGTCATTTTCCCCCTCAAAACGTCATTCTCCCAAGACTGCTATTTGTGCCCTCTCTTAAGCATTTGCGCCCTGACAGAAGGATTTTCACGGTGCCTTTTTGCAGACCATGTTTGGAGGCCTTCCCTAACTAAAAATTGGGCCCAGGATAGCATGTTGTAAATATTATCTTGTATACTCTCCCAATATGCCTTTATTTTGCAGAATGGACTTGATTTGACTTGTCAAAAATTGATTCCCCCAAGGTCACTCCATAAGTGTAAAAAACCTCTTGTAGCACCTGCATTTTTTACATTTCTTCCAAACCATGATACTTGTGTAAAAAATGAAGGAGGTTGTTATTTTTTGACCTATTATGGGCAGAAACCTCTCTCACGTTTATCAAATTCATCTCTGTTTGGTCATAAACATACTTTGAAGCAAAACTCGCCCTATGAGTGGAAAATGATTTATCCCTTGGAATGACTTCTTGAAAAATGGTGGGTAAATGATGTTTATGAGATGAAATTACTTCATAGTTGCTAATATAATCTCCCTTATGCCTCTTCTACTCATATGTCTTTGATTCCATAGAAAACCCTAGCTCAGTGGGAGAGGAAATTAGGGTTTGGTGTAGGCAAAACAGGGGATTTAGGACTACCTTGTAGAGGGAGGGGAATGAAGGGGTTGGGGGTCATATAAATTATTGGGTAAATTTTGGGGGATAGGAATAGATGTTAGAGAGTAGGGGAAAATTTAATTTCAAGCATTGAGTGAGGGGAAGGGGTCCAAAATGGAAAAACATAGGCCTAGTATAGAAAAGTGTCAAATTATAGCAGTAGGCTAGGGCTTGTCAAAAAATGACGATTTTAAGGGACATGAGTAATGGGAAGTGTTTAGGAAGGTATATTAAGGATAGGGTAAGGTGTAAGAGCATCAGGATACAAGTCTTGTTGTTGATTTAACCATGGAAGTCATGAAACCAAGAAAAATGTCCTCAAAACCCTAGGAGAGGGAAATGGGCTTTCCAAGCACAACTGAGAGACAAATATGGTAAACACAAAGCCACTTACTTGGAAATGATATTTTGGAACCTAAAATTGTTGAATAACTTTGACTATTAATACTCCTTCAAAAGATGAATTTGATGGTGAAATGACCAATTTTCATGATTTTGACCCTATGACCTAATGATGGCACAACATGGAAGAATGAGTTGAATGATGACCATGATGACTATGGGATTCTTTCAACCATGAATGACCTGACCATGATGATGTCCATTGATCATGGAGGTGAAATGAGTAGTAATTATCTCAATACCCTAGTCATGGTGGAAGAAGAAAACACTGAGAAAATCTAAACCGGTGAACAAATTTTTATTTTGAGACTCGATGAAATACTAAAAATTCAAAAAATAATCAAACAAATTTAGAAACAGGATACATATTTGATCACTAGTGATAGGAAAACTTGACTGGAACTAACAAGGCGTGTATGGGTTGCACACCCCCCTCCATAAACCACCTACTAACTAGTCATTTTTCCCTTATTCCTCTGCCATATTTATGTTATCTCTCTGCTAAATTTATGACACCAATTTCCCGTTAACGCCACACTTTGCTAAATTTTCCACAGCCAAATCCGTTGCTAACAACCAAAATTTATGGTTACATGGCATATCATTCCCACTAACGTTTGAATTATTGGTTAGATGCGCCAAACATTAAATTCGCCAATTATAATTAGAATGTTATTTAAATTCATATCATTCCATATTTTCCCTAACATTTCCTTCATACTAGAAGTGTTTACAAGAGCGTTTTGAAGAATAAACGTTATAGAATTTCACATTCAATTTTGTCAGGTAGCAGGAAATTAAGCTAGTGTTCATAATATTTTTCTCTCTTTTTAATTAAAAACGAGTATTCAGAAGGGAAATAGTAATGCAACAATTGATAACCCAATGAGTCCCATAGTCCCAAATTTCGCTGAATTTCCCCTTGTAGATGTAGACTTTAAAATCACTAAGACCAAATGTGAATTCAATTTACGCAAATTACAAAATTGGGCATTCCACAAATATGAAGATGTGAGTGATTAATTTGGTATTTGGGATCCCATGTTACCCTAGTTTTTTTTTCCTCAGACACAACACTTTCTTTAATTTGTTTCCAAGTGTGAAAACAAATACCTTCCCAGTCAAAAATTTGTAGTAGCTAGAAATGGAGAAATATTGTTTTATGTCACACCATAATCTATTCTCCAATCCTTGCAAGTCATTTCTATGGCTTCCCTACACTTGTTTTCAGTTGAATCCCTAATGGAAATATATTAGAAGCTTACCTTTCAGTAAAGATCAAGTAGCTTTGAGTCTTTTATGCCAGAAGTTTTTGAATTGCCTTGTCATGATCTGCCACATTCCTCGGTAACATTTCCCAAAACATCCATACAAATAATTTCTATGGCTTGTTTTATTTTAGGTTATCAAAGAGATGAATGGGTTGATGACATCATCCTATGGTTCCTATCAATATTTCATCTAGGAAAACACCCTATGTTCTTTTCAACTTTGGCCAATTTCTTTCAGATACTATTCATGAACAATTCTTGAAATTCAGTGCAGAGATAGATTTTAAATATCAATATGTATTAGTGCATTTTTTCTTATATCATCAGTGTGAGAGATTCAAAATGTCACTTCAGAAGTTAGATTCACAAGGAAGGAAACGGTCTGCCATCCATTGCACTTCACTGGTTAGAAATAACTCAGAAGATTATTCATTTAGTGACTTTGTAGATCAATTTATTTATTTATCATTATGTCTTCTCAACAGTGATGCATTTCCAAGGATATCTTCAGAGGTTAATAAGATTCTACATCTGAGTGAGAAATCAAAAGTGGGAGACTGGTACATATACCATAATTTTACAGAAATTAGAATCTATGGTTGTGAACTATCACATTATAAATTACCTGCATTTCTTCCAATTAGAATATTTTCCTTAGTGTTTATAAGAAAAATTATAAATATAGATGAAGTACATTTTGTGTCTAGGAAAAAAAAGGCTAAATTTAAATGGAAAGCTCAATTTGGTCCATTTATAGTAAATCAAATACTAGTTGATAAAGAAGCAAAGATTTTATTATCCTAAATGAAGTTCAAACTAAGTTTCAGTTGGACATATTATCCTTTGGGGGTGATCTCATCTATTTGACTTGATTAGAAGTATGCTCCTTACACTCATTTTTCCAAACCAGATTGAACAATATGCTAACTGGTATGTTTTGGAGGAGACTACTTTGCAATAGGTTGAAGAACAAGTTTCTAGTCAAACAACCTTGAAAACTCTTACACCTAAAGAGAAGGAATTAAAATACCAAGTGATGGAATTTCTCTTGTTGGTTTAGGTTCAAAATCAGAAGAATGCATAGTTTTCAAAAGGAGAAAGACAATTAAAGAAGAGGAGGAATCATATGAGGCTAGAAACACAGAGGTATATACTCCAATAATGGTATCAAGCGAGCCTATTTTCACTCTACATTAAATTTAAGAGACATTCACTAACAGTTCCGCTTTCCCTTATTCCGGTGACCAGAGTATTTTTGCATGATTTAGAGAAATGAAGAAGAAAAATGAGAAGCTCAAATATGCCACATATTCTTAGTTCTCAAAACATGCCTCATCCACCCAGAATAGGCTACTGTCTGCACTAGATTATGATAGAGGGAAGTTTCAGTTGGCTTTCCTTGAGCCAAAGGTTCAAAATAAAAAAATAATAGCATATTATAAGACTTCATTATTTTCTTTTGATACCAAAAAAATCCATCCAATAGATAAAATAGATATGCACAAATAAACAGGTGAAATGATTTATTCTACCCTTACAAGTTCATCTATGGTTGTTTCCAGGTTGCAAATATCCTTTAACAATATACTTTCCAATTGAAATTAGAAAATATGTCCTCCGTGGCCAAAGATACAAGGATAAAATACCTAGAAGAGCTTGTTATTAAATTTGGATTGGATCCAGTAATGTTAATGCAACTCAAGAAATCATCAAAAACAAAAAAATAGATATTCAGTCACTAAGTAAAATATTGGAGTTGCCAAATACAGAGAATCCTCAAGCTAAAGAGGTAGGATAATTGGAAAAAAAAATGAGACCATGTTTCATATGATTGTGGAGAAAAATATTCATATATAGAAAATGGAGCCAGAAAAGGAAAAACTTCTAAAAGAGAAATAACAACATGTTAGTGAAGGGATTTTGACAGTGGAAGTAGGGTCAACCAACCAGGGCTCAACAGAACAATTATCTAAAGAAATGGTTGACTTTTGATTAAGAAATTTTGAGATTAAAAAGTTAAAGGCATCACTGCAGAGAACAGGAGAAAGCAAAATTAAGGTAGACAATGCATATCTTTCAGAAATACAGAAGAATTTCAGGCTCACAAAAAAACTTGAAAAATACATAGATGAATTAGTCAATGCACAACATATATCATAGGCCAAAAAACAAATCTTGGTAGATATTAATTCAGCTATTTCATATTTTTTTATCTCTATTGAAATGATTTTTGAAAAGGAACAAGATAAAGAAAAAGAAACCATTGAAGAAATCAAAGAGAAACTAGATCACACCCCTGGTGAAGCAACCAAAATTATTAAAGTTTTAAACTTAAAAGCTAGAGAAGAATTAGAATGGATGGGTGTTGAATATAGAACAAGTGTAGTTCTTAAGGTGAGAAAGGTGATAACTAAAACAAATTTGATGCTGCAACTAGAAAACAAATGTGAAAACTAGAATAATCAAATCAAAAAGTTTCACAAGAATTTTTTTGCTCTTCGACAGAAAGGACTCCCATCATTGAGAGATTATCATGGGCAACTAATGGAGTAGGAGAACTATTAGAAAATTCTACATTATATAGCAGTATATAAATCAATGTTTTCTAAAGTAAAATGAATTCTCAGTGGTCAGAGTTTTCTACAATACTTAGCAAACAATTTATTTATTTTACATGAATTTCATCATCTTTTTTTTACCAAGCCAAATTTTGAAAAGTATATCGAGGTAGATGAGGCTTATAGGAAGTCAATGGAATTTGCGTGACCAGATGATGAATAATGGGATGAGTTCCATGAACTTATTGATAAAAAAACATATTTGGAGGCAGAATTTGGGAAAGGACGACAACATAATCAACAAAGCCAATAGTTGGAAACAAGATCCTCGAATAGTGTGCATATTCCACTAAATAATTTCCAGAACTTATATTTTGAGTTATATTAATTAGAGTTATTCAAATCAGATTGGATAAAACTTTATTTTTCTTGTAAAATATTGTAATAGATTAGATATTTTGAGAAGAATCTATATATACTTTGTAATTTGAAGTAAGAAGGGTTTATACTTTTACAAAACCAAAGACATTACTATAATTTTCAAATCTTTGAAGATAATCAAAGGCTTCTGAATTTAGTTCTTAGCAACATTTCTATTCATGTGAGTTTCCCTTGTGTAATCATTTTTGTTATTCTTCATATGTTTGAAGTAATATAGAATTACTGGATAAGGCTAGGTTGAGTTTTGATCTCCCTGATATCCGCTGCAAAGTTATTATAATTAATGAGAATATCTAATTGAATAATTTGTTTAAATTAGTACCTCTACGTCGCAAAATTATTGTCTTCTATCGTCTCTAAAATATATACGTGTTATCTATAGAAATCATTCTATACGCCTCTGCTTTATTTGATAATGAAAATATTCAAGAAGGATATTTAGTTATCAAATATGTTATTTTTCATCTATCACGAGAATTTAAATATTTTATGTTGTTAGTACTGGAATCAAAATTTTGAGAAATATTTGAAATAATATGGATAATATACATGTGAATTATTTGATTCATTGATCATCCATTTAAAATAAATCCTCATTTATATCTGTTGGCACAGTTCCCAAGCCTAGAACTGTCTACAAAGAAACAACAAGGTGGTTGACAAAAAAATGAAGGAAAGATGGATGGAAGTTCCTGGGAAGCAATATGTGAAGAAAGAAAGAAGAGACTGTGAAAGATGCAACTATGGTCATGTAAGAAAAAGAAATCAACATCGGATGACTAGAATAATTGTTTATTGTATATCCATAGAAATCATATGAAGACTTTGATAAAGTATATAAAGAAAAGTGAACCTTGACATTGAAAACCTTGGAGATATATTTATGAATATGCAAGATGTTGGTGTTGCAATAAGCATATGTCATGATTAAATTCCATCACAAAAGGTAACTTTGATGTTCATTTTTTATTTTTGAGCAAAATCTGGATGGGTTGAAAGAAGGTTTCAAAAGAAAGTTGTATATATCACCTACAACTATCACTCATGTGGTTGGATGAAAGATCTTGAAGGAAACATGACATGGAAGGGTTTTTTGTATTAAGAAAATCTGGATGTCGACTGGAAGATCACTTTCCAATGAAAATAAGAATGACATGACTATTGGTTCAATCCTATGACTCATTGAGGGAAAGTAATGGACGGTCTATTCCCTATGAATGTGAACTATAACATGAAGGCTCCATAATGATGAAGATGAAATTCATGACATCAAAAGGAGGAGCTTTACAAGTATTTGATGGTACCATAATATCCACTAAAGAATAGATAGTTTTTGTTGAAAACAAGTCCCTTGTTAAGAGGGAGCTTGGATAATTCCCTGGATAAGAGGGATCTTGGGTAAATTCCTTTTTATAGGAATGGGTATATATTCCCTAGTTGAGAAGGAGAGATAAACACATCATTCTTGTCTTCACTTCGTGAAGAAATAATGGAGGATTGGGTAATATTATGGCATCGGATACTATTTTATGATGAGATAGGGCATCCAAGATAAGAGTAGTCGAAGAGGAAATCCCTTGAGGATGTATCATTCCAAGATAGGAATTGTCCTAGAAGAACATACCCTGTGAACACCCGGGTGAGGTATGTACCTTGAGAGACAATGATGGTGGATTATATCAGTCATTTGTATCACTAACACTATTATATGATATTGTGGAGAGATATATTTTCTATTCAAGGCCTTTTTGTGTGATAATGTTGGTTGGTAGGATGCAAAGAGATGCCTTACCAATCCGACTCTTCTTATGAGAATTATTCAATTTGAGAATGTTTAAGTACCTTGTATGGATTATGAATACCTCCCTAGTTAAGAGGGAGTGTTGAAATATGTAGCTAGGTTCAATATTTATAATGACATATGTAATCATGATTTTATGTAAAAAGAAAAATAAATGTATTATTTTTATTCTTGAGCCATGGGTGTCATGCTTAAGGGAAATTTATTTTTAGGTTAGGCACCCACTAAGTGCTTCTGGGGATTTTCATTTAGTCTACAAGGCAATTGATTCATTGTCATGTATTGAATACCCATCTGGGTATGTTACATATTGTACAAAAAATTTATTTGAGTCAAAGTAAAGTCAAAATACCCTCTAAGACCTCATCATGGTGCAAATATCAAGTCGGCCTTCACAAGTGAACAAGCCAACCTAATAGAAATAATTCAACCTAGTATGAGACCAATATATAAATCAGACCTTGACCTCATTTGGAGAGAAAGATAAGGAACTCATGGAAACACAAGAATAGAAAAGGATACCTAGCGAATAGAAGGAGAATCTAACAAGAAGAAGAGTGGAGTTCTTAAGGATTGTCTTTGGGATATACACCTCACACGTCTGAAATAATTAGAGCTAATTTCTGTTGCAATAAGATTGAAATGTTGAAGTCAAGTTAGGGTTCTAAGTGACATAACTTACAAGCCAATTTTCTTAGAAGTAAGTATCAACTCAAGCGAAGAAGGAAAGAGGAATAAATAATTTTTAGGGTTTTTGCAGAAGAATTTGTTGGGGATCGAAGTTGTAGACGAATTTACTGGGGTTCGAAGTTGCAGAAGTTATTGAGGAAGGAAAGCTCATCAAGAAAATATTATTGACTTTGTCTTGTAGGGGTATTTCTCAAGAGTCTTAGGTCTTGGAATTCATTATTTGAAGAATCTATAAGAAGAGAATAATTTTCGTGAATTTTCCTCTCAAGAGGAGAGGTTTTGACCTTGGTTGACCGCCTACAGCTTGTGTCCTCTTGTCTCATTGTTATTTCTTATTTGGTAGTTGTTTGATGATAATAACACTAAATATAATCAATATAAATAATAATCTAATTAAGTAAAAATTTATCACAAGTAGTCATCAAAGAAGAGAAATCAACTAATGTAGTTTCCCCAGACTTCTCAAAATTGATCACATTTTTTAATTTCAAAATAAAGCTTCATCTTCTAGAGTTGGAAAAAAATTTCTAGTTGACATAATGCATATGGACATGGTGGCTATGTAATTCTAAAATAATGACATTGATAACCTATTAGGCTTAATTTACTTGCATAAATTAAGACATTCATTATAATAATCCAGGATTTATAAACTGATGAGGCACACTCATTGTATGTGAATGAATTAGCTTAGTTTCTTAATGTGTCACTTTAATAAATATAAATCTTAACTCATAGTGAATTTTATATAGAATTCCAAATGAGCTAATTAAAAGGACTAATTATGAATATTAATTGAAGGCTTAAGTAAATAATATTGCAATTCAATCTAAAACTGAAAGCATATGAAATCTAATTAAGTCACTAAACAAAATTTGAATTAGAATGAAATTAAATCTTTAATTAAGAATATAATTCAAGATTAACACTTGCGATTAAAAAGAATGTAAATACATTATGTCACTGCAATGGAAATAACAAAAGTTATAACTTGATATCAAGACTATATTTACTTGAACTATTACAACGTAAAAACACAATTTAGACTACCAATGTAGCTTCCAAGGAAAAATGGGAATTAATATTTTCAAATCTAGGCTACCAAAGGTTGCATAGGAATAAAACCGGGTTGGGAGATATCATGCCTCAAATGGCTTACACAAAATACTATCTTCACTTGCGAATTTGTTTACTATGAAATAATTATAATCACCCATGCATTTAATGTAAATTTTACTCTAAATCAAAGCAAATAAAAGCAATTAAGTCAATTCTAGATAACTAATCAAGTATCCATTAGGTTCTCTATGGGTATAAAATCATGTTGTAGTGTCTTTATTCTACTCCCCGGTATGTCAAAGAGATTTGCAATAATACTTCGTAAACCACTCCAATCATTACCCAAAATCAAGATTAGAGTTGTTTTAAAAAAAAATTATACATTTAATAAAAGGAATTAGTCGTTACAACATAAATAAAGGTAATTTTCACATATGTAATAGGAAATTTAAGAGAAAACAAAGAGATATTTACTAGCAAAACAATTCACATGAAACTAGAAAGGTGCACATGCCAAGAGATTGAGGGGGCCTTCAAGATTTGACTTGCACATATTAAGAAGATTATTGATTTTAGAACCTTAGATATGTTGTATATATAATGAATAAGACATGTACATCACTTAATAAAATTGTATATGTATGAAGGAACTTAATCTCCATGCCTCCACTCTTTAGTATTTATACAAAAAAATAAGCTAAAATGCTAATAATCCCACATGAGCTAACTAGATGCTTGATTTCGCATTCATCATCCACAAATTTGACCTCTATGACATTTGAAATTGTGTCATATCACAAACTCTAGAAATATGGGCATATTTCCTTGCTATAACAATCTTGACCATAGATTAACCAGGAATATTTTGTGGAATCTCATAGATCCAAGAGGAGGTTTCCCATGTTCTGAACACTGGGAAAAAAAACCCATGTTTCTAATTTTCTCCAAAATCCCTGCAAATATCTTATGAAGGATAAATTACCAGATCAAATTATTTCCTATAAAAACAAATATAAACAACTTTTTCAACACTTGAAAATTTCTAAATTAAAATATATATATATATATATATATATATATATATATATATATATATATATATATAGCTTTTTATGTATATATTTGGTTTTATTGGACAAAATGTAAGAAAATGAGGAAAAATTGAAGGAAAATAGGTAAATATGTCCGAAATGATGATTGTTTGGTGTATTTTTAATGAAAAAACTAGGGATCAACATCTCCCCCAAGGAGAATTTATTGCATATCCTCATGCAAACAAAATTGTATTTCTCTCATCTTTATGAGGCCCCTACAACTATTAAGAGAAAATACACATTAGATGTATACCCTCTTTGTATTGCTTGCCTTGGTCTCTTCACCCTCAAACTTTGATTTGTAACCTTCAATGCTTGTATTTGTCTATGCCATTGGTAAACTTGCTTTGATATCATGATATTTTCCTTTTGTAACCTCTCATTCTCTTCCTTCAATCTTTCATTTTCCTCATTGAAGTTCAAACTTTTCCTACTGAGCATCCCATTTTTAGTTTTCATATATCTTCACAATACTTTCATATTTTCAACTTAACTTTTTAATCTACTAACTTTACTTTTCTTCTTATTCATATCTATCTTTGAAAATGACACATGATATTTTCTCTTTGAATCTTAAGAAGCACCTTTCTGAGTATTGGTAAAGGTGGAAAAGTATTCTTTTTCATATGGCGATGGTTCATTTTTTTTTATGTAAATGTAAATGGTTCTATTTTGTTGTTGCAAACATGGATGGTTCTCCTTCCTTTGTGTGTAAATATTTAATATAATCAGGTAAAATTTGTTGATGCTTATCAACTTCTATTGTTGATGTTGTAGGGGTAGACAATTTTTTCTTGGATTCTTAGTAATCTTTGCAAATTCTTGTTCTTCTTGCTAACCATATTATTTACCTTCCTTATTGAGCTCCTTGGACATTTCCTTGGTTACCCTAATTTGATATGTAACTAGTTGTTTTGTGGGATTTTTCACTTCCCTCTTTCTCTAGCCCTTGAAAACTATTTTCCTTGATTATATTTTGTGAACAAATTCATATTGTTCTTATTCTTAATATTTACTTATGATATATTATTCATTAATATCTTCCACAAACCCATTATTACTATCATTCTTTTGCAACTCATGTTGGACAAACATTTTAATGAAACCATGATGATAAAGGATTTGGAATTCATTTCCTAGTTTCCTTTGGATTGACTTGGCCATTTTTGTTAGATTGCTCATAAGACATATTAACAAGTTTCTCATTATCTAGATGTAAAAGCAAGAATATATGGTATATAAACCTATAACTATATCTTCTCTCTAAGGATTTTTCAAGTAGCTTCTTGAGACTCATATGGCCGAGTTGGGCTTTTGTCTTGATTGGTTGAGGAAAGGGGTCCAAGCTTTCTATTATGTGGGCTTGTTTTTTAATCATATTTCCCCTTACTGAGGCAATCCATTGATTTAAGACAATTAGTGCTTGGAGAGATGAATAATTAGGTTAACAACTTGTGCACTTTCACCATCAAAGGCTTGAGAAAAATCCCTTGTGACTTCCATGTTGTGCCCCTGAAACAGAGAATAATTCAATCCATCTTTCATTTTGAATAATTGGTTGACACTCGAGGCGTAAATGAGTAAATTCAACTTTATAATTGATATATTACTACCATTTTCATTATTATATTATGTGCATTTCAATCTTACATAAACTCTGTGTATCAATATCCTGTTGTAACCAATTTCTCATCTATCAATATTGATCTATGGAGAGTGCATTTAAAACATTTGTGATAGATAATATATTGTGTAGGAACTGCAATTTTTTAAATTCCTTGTGTCTTTATCACCTCTATAACTGTCGCAAACCTTTATGGATGCCTAGAAGAATACATTTTATAAAAAACCTGAATCTATCACATAGTAATTCGATAGCTTATGAAACCCATATAGAAACCCTACTATTGGAAAATTAAACATGACTATGACAATACACTTTCAGTAAAAACTGAATTTTAAGACATATCTCATGGAAAATTTGATGAAAACACATTCGGTCTGAACCCTGCTCTTTTCTCTATGTGGCCAACAATTCATCTCATTTAGAAATGATTTCTATTTGAGAAAAAAGTTCCAATATCAACGTTTCAAAACATAGAAACATATGTTGTTTACAGTGTGTAGTAGGGAGGTAAAGTATTTTCAAATGCAATAGTCAAGGTGGAAGAGCATAACATTAAAACATAGCATATATTTTAAAAATAGACTATATGAAATGAAAACTTGTTGCAAGGTATATGAGGATGAAATAGAGAGGTTTTTTCTATTTGTTAAGAGTAAATTCAAGTCTTATTATGAGGATATGTGTATACATAGGTATTGAGAGTAATTTCAATGTCTATGATGAAGATATATTAGTAGAGGAGTGCTGGGATAGGTTGTACTAATTATGACAATGAATTTTTATAGGGATAGTGAAATAAAGGTTTAGAATAAGAATTATGGATATGATAGATAGTTAATGTAGATATAAAATAGTTTTGTATAACAATTAAAATTTTAAATAAAGTATGAAGTTGGGATTTAGAAGTAGTGATGTGGATAATAATGACCACAAATACCTTGGAAAATACTTCTAATGTATTTGTAAAAATGGTAAATGATAAGTAAAGAGGTATAACTATTTATTTCATTTGTAATTATTAAAAAAATTCAAAGTTCAAAAAATTATTCTTACCATATTGGAAACCATATAAATAATTTTTGGTGTCTTCAGTTTTTCATTTTTTGGTTGGTAGCCTTCATTTCTTGCTTGGAGTCTTCAATTTCATATTTTTGAGATTGTCCTTGAATGATTTTCATGTAGACTAGCTTATTTTTTATTGACAAGTATGAATATATCTCATTTCCTTCTAAAATTAATTATTACCAAAACTTGTTCCTTTTTTAATGGATAATGAAACTTGTGCTTTTATGGAATGAATGAATAAATGAGTACCTTTTATTTCTGATTTGATCATAAATTTTTCTCTTGAAGACTTAAAATAAATTGTTGAGCCTTGTTAGTTGAAAAATATAATGTTTTCTACATATTTATGAGCAATAGCCATTGATCTTATGAATAATAAATAATGAGACAAGTTCATATTTGTAGGTATCCTCTTTTGATCAATATTTGATCCTAATAGGCAATCATTGATAATTTTGAACATCATTACAAGTTATTGATTATTAAGCTAATCACTTGGTCAGTAGTTTTTATTAGAAATTTTTATTATCCATTTTCTTGATTTTCCAACAAAAATTCAAGTCTAAATTATGCTAGTAACATAAATTTTCACAACTAGAATCTTCTATTCTATTTTTAATTTGTCTTTTTCATATATATATATATATATATATATATATATATATATATATATATATATATATATATATATATATGAAATTTAGGATGGAAGAGGGGTGGGAGTATAACTCCCTTCACCCACAAATTCCATCTTGGCTTCCTAAAATAGTAAGGAAATAAAATCATTTTGATATATTGGCCTGTTGTAGAGTTTCAACCTATGACCATTGACCACAAATGAAACTCCTTCCTTCTCATTTTTCTTTATATGTATAGAAATATTATTAAATAATTCTTAGATATCATAAGGGCCAAGCTAATGAGTGGTTAGTTCACCTTTGAATTTTTTAAATTTTGAATCAAATAGCAAAGCCCAATCACCACCTTTGAACTATGTCTTCTTAATG
This sequence comes from Pinus albicaulis, assembly GCA_034641835.2. Classification (NCBI taxonomy): domain Eukaryota; kingdom Viridiplantae; phylum Streptophyta; class Pinopsida; order Pinales; family Pinaceae; genus Pinus; species Pinus albicaulis. The sequence goes on from CM076569.1 coordinate 975,132,586, forward strand.
AATTTTCCATCTCATTTCATACTTTTTTGTTGAAGCAAAATAGTCTTTTGGAGAGTATATTGTTAGATTTCACCAAACTCATTTAGTTGCATAATTATTTTCTTATGAGATTCAATGAAGTTCATTTCTAATTCAACAAAAAAATGAAAGTTTTGAATTTGAAATTCAATAGGAAGAAGGACTTTCTTACCATATACTAGTTCATAAGGAGTGAAGCTAGTGGTATTTTTCCATGTTGTTCTATAAGCCCACAACATTTTTGGGATCTTATCTATGTAGTCCTTTTGATGAAGTTGTATTTTGTTGGTCATTATTGCTTCCAATAATTTTTTTGTAGACTCCACTTAACCATTAGCTTGTGGATCATAAGGAGAATACTTATGATTTTTACTTTTTTATTTTTCAATAATTCCTTTCACGAGCTTTGAATTAAATTGTTCTCCTTGGTTAGTAAGAATTTCTCTTAGGAATTAAAATCTCACAAAAATGTTTTCAAACAATAAATTGACTACTACTTCCTCTGTTACTTGTGTTAAGTATTTTTATTTGACCCAATTTGTCTCATAATTAGTGAAAACTAATATATATTTATTTTCTTTAAATTAAGGCTCTATAGGTCCTACAAAATTCAGATCCTATTTCTCAAAAGGTTCTATAGGAACTTGTAGTTGAAGGGGAAATTGATTTGTTGCTATTGGTCAACCTATTGTAGGAATTTATAGGGTAAGTTCCATAGATCAAAAACCAAAGGTCACCTCTTGTTGTGGATCATCTGCATATCCTTTTCTATTTTATTTTGAAAATAGAAAATTAAAAAAAAATCTGAAATTTCAAAAAGCATATGCTATAGTATAACGTTTTTATACTGTATCATAAAAAAAAAAAAATGAAATGAAGTGTTCTACAAGCTCGATGCAAATTAAAGTTTATCATTAAGCTTTATTTGAACATGTGTATATTTTCAAGCTTAAGTTTCAAGAAACTTTCCGAGCGGAAGTAGTGATCGTTGAAGAATGTTATCGGATGAGTAAATGCGGAGGCGCAAAGAGCTCGTTAGTTATCAAATCCAATGCCCCCGCAGTTGACTAGTTTGACTGCGAGTGAACCGTGATCAACAGCTTGGATTCATTGCAGGGGGCATAAGCCAAAGTTCTCCGCCGTACTCCAGGACCCCCCGCAGTGACATCATCAAGCGAGGTGGAAGACAGCTGTCATCCACTGTCAACGGATTTTTACACGTCATTTCAGAATTTATTACGAGTTTCCGCAGCTGTTAAATGATTATTTTGTCCCATTCTCATTTATTTGTGATTTTTTTCCCCTTTTGAGTCGTGTTCTCGCCACATTTTCATTGTCCACTACCCCACGAATTGCTTCCGTTGTCTGTTAGTCATGGCCAAAAGATTTTCACTACCTGGTTCAATTGGTCCCATCTCCCTCGTTGACAGTGAGCAAGACGTTCAGGATACCGTGTCATCCGTAAATAATTTCCTTTTTCATCATCAAGTGACCCTAAATGCCGAGAATTCCCCATTTTTTGCTGCCATGAAGAAATCCGGTGTCCTGTCTGCCTGTATCCCAAAGGCTCATTTCTTTCCCGAATTTATATCTTGGTTAGTTTCTTCAATGTATCCTCGAAAGTGCTTCATAATGAATTCGCTAGGAGAAAATGTTCTACAGGTGTCGACGCAGCTAATCCGCCAAGCGTTTTGCTTTCCCGAACATGAATCACCACTACAATTCTCTGAAGACTCATTGGCGCGTTATTTTGAGAACCTTTCAGGTGAAGAAATTGATCAATGTATGTCCCATTTGAGATCAAATTCAAAAGAAGTTCAACTAGAAGGAGAAGAATTCAGTTTGGAGATGTTTGATGCGGAGAATAGACCAATTATGAGTTGTATTACCGAAATTTTGGGCAAAGATAATGACCTTACAATTGATAAATCAGTGTTGGGAATGTACGTGATGATGATGAAACCAGGGGTAGTTCTAGATATTCCATCTTTCTGGCAGGAGATTGTCAATTCTCAGTTGATGGCCTTTCCTCTCACAAGTTCCTGTAAAATCCCCTCATTGATTGTTCATTTATTCTTATATCAAAATGTTGAGGAATTTATGAGTTTGGGGTTGAATATAGTGGATGTCAATAAACAGAAGCAATCAATTATATTTTGGACTGACATAATTAGAAGAGAGGAAAATGAAGCAGGATTGTTTGAGTTTGCCAGTCATTATATGTCCATTGCTTATAGAATATTGAATGGGGTTTCCCCTCCTTGTTTTTTACCAAAATCCCGGGAGTTTCTACAGTTGGGACCTAGTTGCAGATTTGGGGATTGGTTTGTGTTTGAGGAATATTCAGAGATAATATTGTATGGAGATAGTATTGAGCCTTACAGGCTCCCAAATTTTTTTTCCTATGAGGCTTTTTGCTCTTGAATTCATCAGGCAGAGTCTAAATGTAGATCAGGTGCATTTTCTTCCCAACAGTGTTTCACAGAAGTGTATATTGCCTATGAGTGGAGTCTTTTGTGGCAAATACAACATCGTACATTTGATGAAGTGTCTGCTGGCATGAAAGTATCTATTATCATGAAAATTACCATGATCTCATGATACTCTCAGAGAGTTTGTAATACACTTGCCTTTACTCTGCGAGAGCAGACCAAGTACCTAGAAATGCAAGCTCCTCAGATAAAATAAGCATCAGCAAGCATCTAACACTTGAACTTGAATATAAAATAAAAGAAGTAGGGATTTTTTTGTTGAATTAGATGATGAAGAGCCAAGAGAGGAGAAGAGAACCAAATTGGCTGAAGATCATTCTTCAAATTCACCAGGTTTTACCTTTCATATAAATGAAGAACAAAACGCTCCCTCTTCTCCTGGAGGTCATGAGCTTTACTCAGAAAAGGCATCCTCAGTGAAACAAGTATTTACACAAATTGAAGAAAGGAATCAAAGAATAAGAACTAATGTGGAGGCTCAAGCAGAGCATCGCATAGTTGCTAATCAGACTAGGTTGCTGACTGTGATGGATCTTGAAAAGGATCAATTCAGAATGGCTTTAACGCATCCAACAGGGATGTCCCTCGGATCTTCAAGCAGTTTTAATGTTGTAAATATAACTATGGATGTTAATAAAATCCCACTGTTGGATAAGATGAATCTTCATGTGCAGACTGGACAATTAATTGTCAATGACCTAACCAAAACCAATGCCACAACTGTTAAAGTTGAAAACATGCTAGAAAAGGTTATCAAGTAGTTTAAGATGGAGAAGGCCAATTCAAGGGCCTTATCAGTTCAAAATGAGGAATTAAAAAAGTTATCATGAAGATCGGTGTAGATCCAAATGACAAAGTTGCATTACAGAAGCTCATGAAGAGTGCAGAAATAGAGATATCCACCCTAAGGAAGACACTGAAGTTACCTACTACAGAGCATTCACTGGCTGCATAAGTAGCAGAAGTGGAGAAAGAGAAAGAAGAACTACATCTGCAATTGCTGCAGAAAGAGGAAGAATTGTCTAAAGTAAAGCAGACTGCTATTTCGTTACAAAACCATATTGAAAATCATACTTGTACTTTTGTTTTTCCTACAGGTGATGCGGACCCTCAAGCACAGATTGCGCAACTCAACATAGAGATGAAGATGGCAGAAAGAGATCGCAGGCTAGCTCAATCAGAGTTAGAAACGGCCACCAAAGTCATACGGACGCTAGAAGATAAAGCAGAGGAGAACAAGAAGAAATTACAGAAGGCTGAAGATGAGATTAAAGATCTCAAAGAGAAGTTAAAAGGTAATATCTCCCTTATAAAGGCTAAAGATATCATTTGGGGTGAAATTATCTCAGAAATGAAGTCCAATTGGAATTTCCTAAATATAGCTGCTAAGGAGAAAAGTCTTATCTCAGAACATGAATAAGAGATGCTATCTAATAAGCAAACAGCAATTAAGAGAGCAAATTGGGCTAGGAAGTTCATAGATTTTATCAATTCCAAGTCAGATGAGGAATTGGAAAATATTGAGATACAAGATAGATATTTTTATGCTCAAGAGGTGAATAAAATGATAATCAGGAATGATCTTCGGAAGGTTGCAGAGAAGAGGCTACTAGGAATTAAAGAGACAGTAAAGAAGTTTGATATATCATTTGATAAATTGACAAGAATAGGTTTACCTTCCTATTGGACAGAGAAAGGAAATATTATGTCATGGAATTTTTATGAAGATTCGTTAGTATTGGCAAAAAGCAGGGTGGATAACAGGTATGAAAAGACACAGATTTTAAAAGGAGAAACATTGTCTAACTTCTTGCAGAGACATTTCAATTTGCTATGGATGGTGAAGACTCTCTTCACAAAAAGACCTACCCATAGCCAAGCTGTTGCATTCACGTTGGAGTATCATAGTTTCAAGAATTCCCCAATAACCCAAAGTGAGCTATAGAAAAAATGCAAAACATTCTCAATGGACACAGCGAAAGGGATCCCAACGTCTCAACCAAGATTAGCCGTTGATTTAGCAACTACGTCAGAAGCGGCTTTTCTTATAGATTAGAAGTTTTCAAATTCACATTATGTTATTTTCTTAAAATCATGCAAATTGTAATAGGACCCTTCGAGGCATGTACCTCCGTAACTACCAGTAGTTTAAGTAGTTAGAATTAGTTTAAGTAGTTGGAATTAGTTTCATCAGGAGAAACTGTTTTGTGACCTTGTATTTAAAGGAAATTTCGAGAAAGAAAGAGGTTCCGAGTTTTGAACCTTGAAGCTAAATTTTGTACTGGAGAATAGAAAATCAATGAAAGAAGTATGAAAGCTTCTATCATTCTGTTTATGCTGAAAAGTTATCTAGTTTACACTATGTTTCCATATCTGTGAATAAAATGGAGTAATTTGAGCTACGGGTCTCTTTATACATGTGTATTTAAGAGTTATACAAACCTTAATGTGCGCTCCTCTGTTTTAACTTTATCTTTCCCTATTTCTTCAGGGTTTTATTATGATAGATTCTATTTTAGACAGCATATCAGATTGAAATCCTCTTCTCTTTTTCTTCCGTTCTTTCATTTTGGCATAAATTGAATATGGCATTGCAGAACATTGCATGGATTTAATATTTTAAGGTTATATAATTAATTTTTAAGGGTTTATAAGACAGAGACAGATATATATTTATTTTGTGACATATCCATATAATGTCTTAAGCACGGATTCCTTTACACAGCAAGGAATTGTTTCTTAAGGTACATCATTAATTGGTGTCGTTTCCAGGGATGAAGATACGAAGATTTTCTCTGGGTTTTGTTTGATATTTCCTCTCTTTGTTCAGAGAGGAGGAAATAATAAGCTGTGTTTGTTTTAAAATAGCTCTGGCTCCTAAGAAACCTCATACGAGGTCGGATACCTCTCAGCAAAGAGTTCCTGTTTTGTCTGATCCTGAGAAGCTTGTTTCAAAGAAGGGCCAGAAACCAAAAATATTTGATACACCTGATGCTACACTGCTTGCACTAGGCAGCAGTTCACACACTCTCTCATCCAAGAATATTTCCAAGAAACTCATTTTCTCGGAAAAAGAATCCTCACCATCACCCATTTCATTTCAAGAACCTACATTAGAAGAGCAATCTTTAGAGTTTGTGTCTTTCCCTCTTGCAGAAACTCCATCTCATACAGTTGCTAGCTCTTCTGCAATCGTTCATACACCAATTCCTATATCAGTTGTTTCACCTCATTCACCCCCAGCTACAACTGGTATTCATTTTACTCCCGCTCAAGGAGCAGTTAACCTGGGCATAAACATGGCGGCCCCTGATTTCTTGATGAATAGATATGCACCATTAAATCTACCCCAGCCACTGAATGCAATGCCTCAGGAGTATCTCAAGTTACTCCCTAGATTTACTGGTGAAGATGAAATAACTGTAGAACACCACTTGCCCCTGTTCTGCACATTTTCTGAGAATTTAAATGTTGAGCATTTAGATGTTGTAAGGAGACTTTTTGTTCAATATTTAAGTGGAGAGGCAAGAAAATGGTTTAAAGGATTGCCTAATGGTTCAATAAATGATTGGGATGGATTAGAAAGATGCTTCATCAAGAGATGGGGTGAAAAAAGGGACCATGGTTATTCCTTGACAGAATTCAATGCAATAAAGAAGAAATTTGATGAAAATATGAATGATTTTGTGAAAAGGTTTAACAAATTGTATAATAGTTTACCTTTAGAAATGAAACCCCCTCCTATTGGAGCAAGGGTCGTTTTTGCTAGTGCATTTGAACCAGAGTTCAGTTTCACATTGAGAGAAAGAAGGTCACCTACTTTGGAACAGATTCAAACTGATGCTCTGGATATTGAGGCTAATATGTCAGCTACTGGTAAAGGTTAAGATAAAGGAAAAGGTAAAGAATAATCCTCAGCTCAAGATCATAGAATTGATGATATGACTAAAGTCATAAAAAACTTGTCGAATAAACTGGTGAAGTTGGAAATAGATAATAATAAGCCTGCAAGACAAAATACAGGGGTGTTTAATCCTAAATTTAAAAAACAGCCCCTGCAGATTCTCCAACGAGAAAAGAAAGATCAAGATCAGGTGCAAGCACCTTTGTATATAGAAGCAGCTTCATCCCATTCAGCGGATGATGATGATGAAAAAGAAGATGATGCTCGAATTTTTGCTGTCTACATGGAAGATGATGAAACAGAAGAAGAAACCAAGGAAGAAAATGAAGAAACTGATCTTTCGTTCGACCAAGAAGAGATGGATGATTATTGAAAGCAGTTTACGGACTTCATGCAATCAGAATTACATAAAAAATATGATTTTAGGTCAAAGAAGAGGTTAAGAACTCAAGATGACGAGAAAAAAGAACCAGAATCAGTGCCTGCTCCAATGGCAACTCCATTACAGAAAAATCAGATTAAGAAATCAGATAAGGGGAAACAGCCCATGAATGAAGAAAAAGAGAAGGAAAAATAACAAGTTGAGGCTTCTCAAACAAATATTAAGGATCCTAATATTTTGGAGAAAGTTGTTACTGTTTCGAATCAAGGTCTAAATTCCAATAAAAATCAAGAAGAACCTGAAAAGTTGACTAAACAAAATCAAACTTTCAGTTTGTCGAAATAGTTGGAGAAAGTGAAAATTCAAATTCCTCTTCTTGAATTAATGAAAAGCCCTGGATATAAGAAAGATATTGCATATTTTATCAATTTATCTCAGTCTGACGAAGTGGGTGATATAGTAAATCTGCAGGAAGAAAAACCAGTGGTCACCTTTGGACCTCATGTTGAAGAGGTAGATTCGACTGTCCCTCCGTTTTATATATCACTTCTGTTACATGATTTTGTTGTACATAATTGTATGCTAGATTCTGGCGCATCTCACAATCTGATGCCTCTGTCTGTGATGAAAGAGTTAAATTTACAAATCACTAAACCATACAAAGACCTTTATTCTTTTGATTCAAAAAGGGTGAAGTGTGTGGGTCTTATTAAGGATATGGTTGTTTCATTGGCTCAAATTCCAGCCAAGAGCATTATGATGGATGTAGTAGTGGCAGATATTCCAGCCAGATTTGGTATGTTATTATCTAGATCCTGGGGGGCAAAGTTGGGAGGAGTTTTGAAGCTAGATTTTACATATGCTATCATTCCTGTTTTTAATGGGGAAGAAAGAAGGTTGTATAGAGAAACTAGATTTCAAAAAATTGCTACCAAGAAAGATGCAGGTAATTCACCTATTTATGGTCAGGAGAAGGAGGATCTTTCTTGTTTCATGCTGCATGAAGATACAGAATTTGTTGAAGAGTCACAAGGGCAGCTCCCTTCAGCCATTGTACAAAAGGAGCTGCATTCAAACATGCTTTGGAAGTGTTATTTTGATGGTGCGTATTCTAAAGAAGGCACTGGAGCTGGCTTCATTTTTGTATCTCCAGAAGGTAACCTTGTACCTTTCTCTTTTAAATTGGAATTTGAATCCACCAATAATGTAGCTGAATATGAAGCATTAATAATTAGTCTGCAGACAGCTAAGAAAATGGGAATTCAATCTATGACCGTGTTTGGTGATTCTGAGTTAATCATAAGACAAATTAAGAATTTGTGTCAAACTAAGCATCCCAGGTTAAGAACTTACAGGAATGAGGTATGGGATTTAATTGAAAACTACTTTGAAGCTTTCAATCTACAGTTTATCCTAAGAGAAGAGAATAGAATGGCAGATTCTTTAGCAGTTTTAGCTAATACATTCAAGCCTCCAATTAGTCCAAGACTAAGGTATGAAATTGAGATGAGACACAGACCTTTGATTCCTGACAATGTCAAACATTGGCAGGTTTTTGAGGATGATGAACATATTAAGCAATTTTTGTTGATGATTGAAAATTTTGAAGATCATCAGATTGATTTGTAAACTGATGAAAATGACTCAGCTGAAGATTCTAAGACTCTGAAAAGGAATATTGGTGATCAGCAGATTATATAGCTGAAGGAAAATATTCTACCAAGAGGTTTGGTACCTCTCGAAAGGTTGTTTGATGCTAATGATGTGGCAGTAAATCAGAAGAAAGCACAGCAAGATGATAATGTGGAAGATTGTAATTTGGTAACTCAATATGAGCCTAAAATGGTAAAATTGTTCAAAGGCCTTCCGAAAGACTATAAACAAAGGTACATAGATTTGTTCAAACAATTTGAGGATGTATTTGCCTGGTCATATGATGACCTGAGGACTTATGATAAGAGTATTATTCAGCATAAAATTCCATTGAAATATGGAGTCAAACCACATAAACAGAAACTTCGACAAATCAATTCATTGTTGTTGGCCCCGATTGAAAAGGAGGTAAAGAAATTGCTGCAGGCTAAAATAATTGTTCCTCTCAGATATTTTGATTGGGTTTCCAATCTGGTACCAGTCAGAAAAAAGAATGGAGAGATAAGGCTGTGTGTAGATTTCAGGAACTTTAATAGGGCTTCATTGAAGGATAATTATCCTTTGCCGAAGATGGATTTTGTCTTGCAAAAAGTAACTGGAGCATACAGGTTATCAATGGTAGATGGTTTTTCAGGATATAACCAGGTTGCTGTGGAGAAGGAAGATCAAAAGAAAACTGCTTTCACTACACCCTGGGGAACATTCATGTATGCCAGGATGCCATTTGGCTTAATGAATTCAGGGGCTACATTCCAAAGAGAAATGGATATTGCATTTGTAGGAGATAACTTTGTGGTTGTTTATCTGGATGATGTCACAATTTTTTCAAACTCTGATGAAGAACATCTACATCATTTGCAGAAAGCCTTCTTGAAGTGTAGGAAATATGGTTTATCGCTGAATCCTAAAAAATCTTTGTTTGCTCTAGAGGAGGGTAAACTTCTGGGACATATTTTTTCTAAACAAGGAGTGAAGATTGATCCAGCGAGAGTCGAAGCAATACAGTCAATTTCACTGCCTAGAAGTAAGAAAGATATTTAGAGATTCCTTGGGAAAATTAATTTTCAGAGAAGATTTGTTCCTAATTACGCAGAGATTGTCAAGAAAATAATAGACATGTTGAAAAAGGATGCAGAGGTGAAGTGGGAAAAAGAATCAAGAGAATCTTTTCAAATAATTAAAGAAACTCTGAAGGAAGCGCCTGTTCTAATAAGTCCAGATTATCTGAATCCATTTCAAATTTTCTCATTTGCGTCTTCCTCAACAATTGTTGTTGTGTTACTACATAGAAATGAAGAAAAATGTGAACAACCTGTATCGTATTTCAGTAAGGTGCTCCGAGATGCAGAGTTGAAGTATAATATATTGGAGAAACAAGTATATGCTCTGGTGAAAGCATTAAAAGCATTCAGAACCTGTGTTCTTCATTCCCAAATTTTAGCATGTGTTCCTAATTCTGCTGTAAAAGATGTTTTAGTACAGAGTGATGTGGACGGGAAAAGGGGCAAATGGATTGCTAAAATCCAAGAATATGACCTGGATGTTAAACCAACAAAGTTGATTAAAGGATTGGGGTTGGAAAAATTATTAACGGAGTCAAATTTCCAAGCATTGGGAATTAATTTATTGGCACCTGTAGAGGAAGTCAATAAAGAAACAGGCGATGTTCAGTCGAAGTCAGCAATTAAATATAAATTTCTGTGCTCATATTGGTACAAAGATATTTTTCATTATTTATGCTTTCTTTCTTGTCCTCCTTCAATAAATAGAGCTAAATACAGGGCTTTAAAACTCAAAGCTCAACCTTATGTTATAATTGAAGAAAAGATATATCGGAGAGATCCTGCTAGGGTGTTATTGTTATGTTTGACAGAGGAGGAAGTTTCAGAAGTAATTAAAGAATATCATGAGTGTTTGTGCGGGGGTCACTACAGTTGGAAGGTAAATGCTCATAAAATTCTCAAATCAGGTTTTTATTGGCCCTCTGTATTTGCTGATGTATATAAAATAGTCAGAAGTTGTCAAAAATGCCAGGTGTTTGCAGAAAAGAAAAGGTTAGCCCCTTTACCTCTTCTTCCTATTTTTATTGAAGAACCTTTCAGACAATGGGGACTGGACTTCATTGGAGAAATCAATCCACCATCTAGTGGGAAATTTAAGTGGATTCTTACTGCTACAAATTATTTTTCAAAATGGGTGGAGGAAATCCCTACCAGGAAGGCAAATGATTTGGTTGTTATGAAGTTTTTAGAAGAAAATATCTTTAGCAGATTTGGATGTCTAGTAAAGATTGTGACAAATAATGCACAAGTTTTCAACTCAATCAGGTTTATTAATTTTTGTCATACTTACAATGTAATATTGTCTCATTCTACAACTTATCATCCACAAGGGAATGGATTGGCAGAATCTTCTAACAAAACATTGGTAAGAATTCTAAAGAAGACAATAAATGAAAAGCAAAAGAACTAGGATTCAAAGCTAGTTTTTGCACTATGGGCAACGAGGATGACCACTAGAATATCCACTGGTAAGTCACCTTATGAGCTATTATATGGGACTCAGGCATTGTTTCCCACCCAGTTGGTGAAGCCTGTGATTTCTTTCCTTCAAGATGCTCAAGAGGAACCTAATGCCATGATTAGAAAAATGAATAATGTAATGGAGTTAAATGAAAACAGAAATAAAGTTCGAGAGAATTTACTTACCTACCAGCAAAAAATGAAGACAATATTTGACAGGAAAGAAAAAGAAGTCATGTTTCAGAAGGGAGATCTGGTATTAAGGTGGGATACCTGGAAGGAAGACAAAGGGAAACACGGCAAATTTGATCCCTTGTGGTATGGTCCGTTCAAAATTTATGAAGTCAGGATGAATAATACATTCATGTTGGAAAATATTGAAGGAGAATTAATAGATATGCCTGTGAATGGGCAATATCTAAAGCATTATTTCTGGCACTAAGAATCTATTTCACCATCATTGTATATATCCGGTTTGGTCATTGTACATTTTCCACCAAGCAATGTTTGACTCCATGTCCGAAGTGAAGGAACTGATCTAGAGGTTCTTAGTGTTTCGTGGAAAAAACACTATCCCCAGGTGGAGCCAGATGTTGTGGATCACCTGCATATCCTTTTCTATTTTATTTTGAAAATAAAAAATAAAAATAAAAATCTGAAATTTCAA